>JASAMV010001505.1:0-12704 GCA_030248065.1 Rhynchonema sp. JSB1_4 | reverse complement strand
CGAAGACCGGAAGGAACAATATGAGCTTTTTTGACGCCCGCTTCTTAGCCAGTTAGGGGGGGATGAATCTGTTTCCTAATTTGGCCACGTCACCTTGACCAGGCAGGAAGGAAGGCCCGCTCGCGTTCAGAGCAAAAAAAACTAAATTTCGGTTCGTTTGAAATGCTAAAAAGCCTGAGGCGGAGAAAAGTCTCTTAAAGTCGCTTTTTATTGCGTCTATGCATTTAGCTGATCGTTTGAACAAGCATGACTTGATGGTGAAGTTATTTTTAGGTTTTTCTGGAACAAATCTTCGAGAAGCCCTCATGTGACCTTGTCCCGGACTTGTAAAATGCTGCCATGACGCGTGTTTATGAAACGATTATCTTTCTGGTGCATTTAAAAAAATATTTGGCATGATCAAAGCTGACGTGATACAGACAGTCTACCGTGGTACTATTACGATCGGAAGCTTCTTGTCGGTGTGGATAACTGTCGTGTTCTGAGAGTACTTAAATTACCTTGGTGGGCGTACACATTATGTAGATGTATATAGCTTTGAATCAGCATCCAACAAATGCTTGACACTTGACACAGAATAATCTAATGAAACGTTGTTCTGAAAGTCTGTCAATGCAAAGACACGATCACTGCGGTTGTTGAATCAGCCAACGTGCAATGAAGAACAAGTTCAGTGTGTTATTTCATCACCTGATCCAACACACATACTGAGCTGTGAAGAACGTGTCACCTTACCGCCAAGAGTTTTCTTAAAAAAATAATAGAACCTAACGAAAAAAATTCGCCCTAGTCGGATGAACATGGAGAATTTTTTGGCGCTTTCAAGCAGCTCAAACTTATAGCGTATGCGCACAGATGTTGACGAAGCTGCACGCTTGTTGAAATCTTCGTTTATGCCAGCCAGTAGCATTTCTTCATTTATATTTTCTATCGCTTCTCAAATGTCACGCAACGCGCTTCTTACGGTCAGCACCTAATGGAATATGTCGTTCTTTAATATTCGTTCTGGTGAAAAAACTTGTGTTATGTTGTGTAGTGCCTGTTTCTTGCGTTGTTGCTATACGTTAAATTAAACTTGTTACATTCTTGTTGCAGTGCGTTATAATTTAACTTTCATTCAACTCTTCGATACTTTGATCATGAAGAGCTCGGATCGATTCTCACGAGTTGCCAGCGAGCAAGTTAAACTCAAAAAAACTGAATCGGTGTAAATAAATACCAAAAAAAACGATTCAAAATGTGGGGTAAAAAGGAGAAAGTGGTGAAACCGTACCGTTTATCGGAGTACGGCATGGAGCGACTGGCGGCCCTACCAGATGAACGCAAAACACCAACAATGTCAACAATACTGTCGGACGACCAGCCAATCTTCATGTTGTCAAAGTGGGTACAATTTTAAAAAAAAATGTCGTGGTGACACATTTGGCTTTCCCATCGGCTTGCCTTATTGCTTCTTTCAGTTTTCTCGCCGATCATTTGGAAACCAAATAATGTGTTTTTCCTGCACAAACAAAAAAGAGTGAAGTGGCGAGCGTACAGGGGGGCGCACACAGCTTTAGATTGGGGGGAGCACTTTTGGTAGTTGGTTTTTATTCATGCTTGCTGATTTTGGGATACCGCAGTGCTATAGTTTCAAGCTTTTTTCGGATCATGAAGCCGAAAGCAGCGCAATAGGGGAAATAATCATTTTTTAGTTTTTCTGAACTGTGAACAGCTGAGGTGATGAAACTTTGGGTCATTAGGCGTCCGAAGCGCGCGATTTCTTGGCATTTGACGTATGCTGCGCTGCAGTATACATAAATCCTTGAATCTGGGTGTGGTTTTCCTCCATTTTTTCACGCTCTTTCGTGCCGGAACACACAGGGCGATCCACAGGGCAAGCCAAGGTGAGGAGAATTGGCTGGGACCCTGCTGTTTGTGTTTTGCTGCCGGGACAGCCGTGCAGTGGCAGACCAAACGGTGCAAGACAGTGTTTTTGCGTGTACAATTTTCCTGCAAAGATGGACATACCCATACAAAAAATAGACACTTTTTGTCCATGTTTCGCGCGTGGCGCGCGATTTTTTGATACTCGATCTCGAAAAGTGCCCATTTTTGAAATGAGAATGAAAATATATGCGTTTGCGCTTTGAGTGCATCCAGTGCGAGAATGATAATGAGCAGTGTGCAAATGGTAACTACAGACACCCCCACCTCGTTTGCTCATGTAAAGTCTGTCTGGGGTTTTCGTCGTGTTTCCCTTCTTCCGGCTTGTTATCTTTATTTCGTATGTTGCCCTCGTGGTGCGTTAATTCGACGGAAAGCCTTTTCCTTTTTACCTGCACCGTAAGTATATTGTTTACAAATCAATGCAAAGAGTGGCGCTGGAGCGCAGAGGGATTTTAGCGGTCTTGTGCGAGTATTACCGCCACCAAAACGTTGCTTCACGTGCGCGCATTTTATTTAGTGGCAAAATTCTGAAAAAATAAGTGTTGAATTTGGTAAGGTGCGGGAAAACTTCTTGACTTGGGTGGGGCGCGGTGGCCAAGTGCCCTCAGACCCCCACCCAAAGTCGCACAGGGGGTCGCAACAGCGCCACCCATAAGAGTCACATCGATGAACTTTACAATGTCGTTTTTTTCGTGTTCCCAGATCCAGCCATTACAGTCTGGTCACATCACCAGTGGTCCTTGGAAAAACTTAGTTTTTTTGTGAAAAATTTTTTCAATCATCCTTGCATTGATATCATAAATTTATCTGAGGGCGTCACGCACGTGCAAAGTTGGCGCAGGCAAACATACAGTGACATTCGTAAAATCTGCAATTCGCTCTGCTTGTATGGAACAATATATGTCGACATTCTGGAGTCCTTTTTGCGTGTTCGTTTTCATTCATCACAAGGAGGCACATATTCCTGTCTGACCAACAAATATATAAGACCGATGTAAATCCCTCCGGCTAATTCAAGTTCATTCATCTATATTTTAGCCTCTGACATCTCAACACTTGTTGGCAGTTTTGCGTTTTTTTGCTGTAGATTCTCGGGAAACTCATGGGGATAGCACAAAAAGTACATATGTACATGCCCATGCACTCGATTCACTGCTCACGGACCACCTACGATGACTTGACACCTCCACAAGCTTAATTTCCTGCCATCTCGTCTTGTACCTACATTTATCTATTCACATGCAAGGCACACAGCTGCCAGAAAGTTAAATTTATACCTGCTTTTGGTGTATGTGGGCGTAAGTTGTTGGGAGACCAGACTCCTTTAGGTTCATTTATTCTTATGTGACGGGAGATCCGACACCCAACCCCAGACCTGCAGAAACTCGACAGGTTCCTATACTTGTATTTATGTATACATAGGTATGTACTTAGTTTGATCAACTGCTGTTATGAAGTACTGGCTAAAACAGCGGTGGTAAGCAAATGTTTTTTTTGAATTTCAATATTTGTGGTCAATTTATGTGGCGAAGTTTTTGAACAGCGCAAAACCGCAGCCAATCGGTCGATGTAGCTGAAGTCATCATGCACTTGTTTGTGATACCCTGGTTTAAGAAGAAAACATATATATAGGTTCGAGTTGAGCTGTTTTTGACAGGCGGTTTTCTGCGTTGTGCTGGTTTTCGCGAGAAGCTAAAAAATGCTAAAAGTGCTCGGCAATATTCGAGGAGAGGGGCAGACCCTCTCGTTTGTGTCGGTCCCCCCCCCAATAAACAAAACTCCATACACACCAAAACAGCTGGTTCTGCATACGGGTATGTACTTGAGGGCTTTTTTTAAATCGCGATAAAACTAATGTGGGTGGTGCAGTATTTTTTTTAATGTCTGTTCGTCTCCGCCGGAAATGTACCATTTATGCGTTGGGTCTTTGTGGTGCGTTGGGTCTTTTTGTTTGCAAGGGCGTTTGTGGTCATAGTGGGGGAGGTTTTGGAGAGGGAAAAGCAGCAGATAGGTGGTTGATGTGGAAGAATCTGTGTGTTGGTGGTGGCCCGTGGAAGAAGAAAAAAATGGGTAGACTTGAGTAGTTTTTGACAGACGTCGGTAATATGCCGCCCCTCTCTCTGTCGGGTGGCCCCATCCGGGTACTTGAGGGCAATGTGGGGTGCAATTGAGAACCACAGTCATGTTCATTCGCTGTGTGAATAAACCCATCGCCTTTGTCGAGCAAGTCGCTCGCGCGCAAAACGACATTTATCGCACATTTAGCATCTCGGATATGGTCATCATTATGGGCCGATCTAAAGCATGATATATACCAAACGTACTGTGCTGGAATGTACATTATAAGGTGTATGTAATACCTCGAAATGTCCCCAGCGCCCTCTTTGGCTCGGTTTTTATAAATGTGCTATGTGGATCATTATGAGTAACGCGAAACGACAGTGCGTCGCCTATGCATTACCCACATGATACGCCAACCCAGATACTCCAGGCTGAGGACTTGTTCCTGTTCGGTCACTGTGTCACCTCAGCGTGCGCTGCATCCAATCACAGAGAAATGCCTCAATATAGGTGATGTTTCGCGGCAATCAAAACAGTAGTCACCACAGTGACGGCAACCAGCAGGATGGTATTTTTGTGACAAAAGAGTCACAGTCACGGTACGCCAAGTACCGCAAATTCTGTCACGAACACAACAACAACCACAACAGCGCCGCCAGATCGAGAAATCCATGGAGACGCCACGGGTAGGTTTTGTTCATACGTGTATGTGGTGCCGGTAGCTCAATCGTCCAGTCAATATCAGCACGCGCGCAAATGGAGCGGGTTCGAATCCGGCTGGGTGGATTCGAATGCATATTTTTGATTTTCAGTGCGGCATACAGTGTAAGTTGCAGCCTCTCGTGATAACACTGTTCCCTCTTTTTAATGAAACCGTTGGTTGCAGTACTTATGTTGTTCATGTCTCCTTTCATATAACTTGCTGAACGAATCACAAAACGCAGTGAGTTCACTCGCTAGCATCGCGGATAATTGGTCACGAATCAACGTGTGATAATGAACCGAAATTTATTTGTAATCAATATCACACTAAGCAACTGAACAGTCCCATTTGCAGTTTCAAATTGTTTGTGTCCAGAACAGTCCGGTAGGCGAATGAGCGTACTGATTGTGGGTATCCACACAGGATGAGCACGTATATTATACCATTATAGGATTGCATAACTATATGTAGGTGTCACACTAATTTCGCGTAAAAATTGTTCTCACGTTGCTGTCACAGTCGTTCCAACAGTACAGCGGTCGAAACTAGCGTCATCAATCCAAAACTAAAAAGTCACAAATGACCAAGCGACCCGACATTGCACCGATCGTCAAGTTTGACATTAACGCTTGGCCGATGGTACTGTCGTCAAATCAAGCAGCCCCAAATGGGCGCGCGAGAAATAGTACATGTGGTTTGACGGCAAGATATGTGACGACTTGATTTGACAACACTGCACTATAAGCCAACGCTTCTAATGTTTCAGCGGTGGTTCGCGCCACGCCAAGTCCACGTCGGCGGCGGGCAAGCACCAATACCTGGCCAACAGCAACAGCGTTCAGGAACGACAACAGCTGATCGCAGAGTACTGTGCCGAAACGCAGACGAGTGCAAACGCATTCGGTGGTTACAGACAACGATTCGCTATGTTGTCATCTGGTGGACAGCTCAGACAGAAGCCGACGGTGAGTGTGTACATTACTGATTTTGAAGTGATTTTGTGATTATTTGTCACCTATGTAGAGCAACAATCAAATCCTTTTCTGACCTACAATCAAATTATTGAGCAATTCGTCGCATAACAGAGGTCCGAAATGCTGCAACGGGCTATATGCCTAATGTTTGGATGGCTGCTGCAATTCAGCAAGTGAGCTTGAATCAGGAAAACGGCGTATAGAAACGTCCAGTCTGACCACTGTAACATCAGAAATGGCGTGAAAATCTTGAGACCCAATTCTATCAATGCCCAAATTTGAAACCAGGACAACTCAGTTCTGTGCACGCACACTGTCGTCATGAATATATATTCGAATTTTTAAACTTGTAACAGATATATATATTGCTGTTGTGCATTAGTACATTCATTCCACGACGATAAATATCCCAAAAACGACTCGGCAAATTCCCTGTTGCCTCAAAATACTGTACCCAAGCTATAGGAAAAGTGCTCCCAAAACGGCACGATAACATTCATAATTCACATGAACCGGTTGAGATGTATGGACCTTGACACCCGAGGGAAATAAACGTCAGGTCGGTTAAGTATCACTGAGTTTTTTTCACTTTTGGTCTTTTAAAGTGTAGCAAGTTGTCATCCATGGCCATTTAGCTAAAACAGCTTAAAATGCATTTTGTGGATCTATTCTGAGCTGGAGCTAGTAGCCCAACATTCTGTAACATTGGCACAGCAAATTTGCAAATTTTATGTCGTTTCAACTATAGTTTATCCAACCATTCTGACATCCACCACCCACACTTTCCAACTTTCATAATCCCTGTCGGTTAGGCCAATAAAGTTGAGTAAAGTCCGTCCAGAAAGCTAATTTATCGACGAATGAGAAACACTATTCCGCAACAACAATTAAACAATAATAATATTAGTGAAATAATAAAATAAACGATAATAATCAATAACATCGAAATGTGGGTGAGGCGATTGCGCGAACGACATGCGGGTGACGAAGGAGGCGGTCACCGGAAGCACGGAATTCACGCCAAACACAGTGCGGCCAGCGATTACGCTCGCAAGCTGTCACAACTGCGTTCTGAAACATCACTGTGCCAGAATTGCATGCCTCGAGCGCACACAGCTGGCGCGGAATTGCATAATTTGAACAGCGTTGCACCTTTATTGAAAGTGAGGTGCCTCACAGTATGAAGAGACTGCCGATCAATCAACCACTAAAAATCGATCAAATTTTCAATAGCTTACTATTGATGCAATAAATGAAACATCATTCCAGATCAGCGTCACTCAGCAACAGCAGCGCGCGAATTTGAAACTCGATCGGATTATTGGACAACAACCGATCGGTGAATCGGGCTTGCAAAGCAAACAGCTGGATGCGGTATGTTACCATATTACACCATTCTGTTTTGTCAGTTATTTATAGTTAGTTTTTCGTATGACATGAGCATGAACGATTCTGACTGGCGTGCGGAAATTACCAAACGTTTCTTTGGCTGCTCATCAAAAAAATGTCCCGCGGTTCAGGCTACGATATCACTGCGATATCAAACTTGGTTATGTGATCGAATCGCATCTGTCACCTGATCTTTTTGAACTTGTATGAGAATTTTGAGAGTTGCTTATCTCACTGATGTCGACAAAAGCGTATATCTTTAATGAATATAGCTTCATATGCACAGAAGTGAAACTGATGAAGCAGTTAAGGCCACTTTTACTTTGTCTCGTTGCGATACACGCAACATTTTCTGACGCGCTCATTGGCTGTTGGTCACGCGCATGAGCCAATCACCGCGCGAGAAAATGTGTCGCGTGTATCACAACGAGACAAAGTATAATGTGGCCTTTAAGGCCTAACTATACTTCGTTCTCTCAGAGAACAAAGAACAAATTCTCGCGCACTGATTGGTCCACGTATGTTCAACAGCCAATCAGCGCGCGAGAATTTGTTCTTTGTTCTCTGAGAGAACGAAGTATAGTTAGGCCTTTACACTGCAGAGACCAGCCACATCCGCCACGTTCGACGACGGAGAAGCTCCAGCGCCGCATCGTGACCTGAATGCGATCTACGCGACATTCCGATCCATTGATTCGGTCACTCAAGATCTGGGAGATGGCGGGGACGGCGACACAACGACCACGGCCGAAATGATCACTATCGCATTTGAACCCGCGTCGGGCTCAACGCACTTACTTGGCAGGTACGTATGTATCTATGCAGTACCGTTTGCAATTCTAGGCTGAAAGTTGAAGTCGCGTGCACGCGCGTGCGAAACAGTACAAAAGTATAGGCAAAAGTCGAAGTAAGGCTGTGAGCAGATAAACGCGGAATGCGGAAATTGGTGAGCAAATGAACGCGGAATGGCAGGTTTCTGCATTCCGCATTCCGCGTTTATCTGCTCACCTTTGCGGAATGCTGCGTGCTTGGGTGACGATGACAACTTCCAGCGTGCTGACCTCAAAATGTTGCGTGTTAACGCAAACAGCAACTGAGAGGTTTGACCAAAAGCATAAATTTACTTGCAGATATTCAAAATTCCGCAAAGGTGAGCAGATAAACGCGGAATGCGGAATGCAGAAATCTGCCATTCCGCGTTTATCTGCTCACATCCTAAGTTCGCGTGTACGCACGCGAAGTTTTGCGCGTGCGCTGCCTATATGTTTAGTACTTGGAAGTCTTCAAGACTCCAACTTTCAAGAATTGCACCCGGAACTGTTTTCATGTGGGTGATGTGTTTCACCACATCACGTGCTAAACTTGGTAACATTCATCAATGACAATCTCATGTGGCACCTGCCGTCTGTGAAAGCCTATAACGAAACGGATAAAACCCAATGACTGGAGTTTGGTAATAGGCACATCATCAATTGATCACAAAACTGTATGAATGGCTAGGTGGGCTGATCTGTCACGTTTGTTCTTTTTCTGACTGTAGTGGACAACAACAACTGTTGAACTGTTTTAAACTGGATCCTTTCGGATGTCGCAAAACTCGCAGCGTCATGATGGCATACGCTGGCGCTGGATTTGGAACCACATGCATTTAGTTCACTGGTCACAGGACCCGACCTAGCGATCTTATATGACCCGACCTGATGTGACAGCAGAGTGCTTAATAACGTATGAGCCCGATCCAATCCCAAACAGTACAAAATCATTATCACCTGTGAAAGTTTGAAAAAACCACCCAACGTCGCCAAGCTAGGTGATGTTTCAGACACGCCCGTTTGCACCCCGACGAACAATTCATCAAGCTGAACATAGCCGGTTCCAAGTACTACCTTCGGCCAGCTACCATTCTTAAACGATCCTATCTATCGATGTTGTATCGATTTGTCACCATCTCACACGTCGATCGACTGAATTTAGCTGACGGCTATTTTGACGAATCATTGGAGTATTTCTTCGAACGATCCGCGCAGAGCTTCGAACCAATTTACAGGTACTGTATGTATACGGTAGCGAGCTACGGTAAGGTAAAGTTTTACAGTATGTCTTATTCAGAAGTCAGACAGCTGTGATCGACATTTTGGTATGTGAGTATATTCACCAACCAAGATGTGGTGACCCTTTATTGTATAGTGGGTCGCCCAGGGGGCTCACATTCCGGTCACCATGATGGAGATTATGTTCAAATTCTTGAATTGCTACCCAAAGATTTGAAGATTTTATGCCTTACAATATCATACTTCCGCTTAAAACCGGACTTTGATCGGCCCGGCCCTGATCTTGCAAGGTGACCCATAAACATCTTTCAATCTTCACTCTTTCGGGTAGAAATTTAATCGAGTGCTTGACTGTGCCAGTCAAAGAGCACAGAATGAATCTTATGGCAGTTTTGAAACCCAAACGAGGAATATATTCGCATGCAATATGGCCAAGCAAATTATTTCGAAGTGAAAAATCTGTTAGCCAGCTTCACGCGTGCAGGTACTACGCCACTGGTCTGCTGCACAAGCCGCGTGATTTATGCCTCGACGACTTCATGGACGAAATGCACTTTTGGGAGATTCCGATTCAAGCACTGGCCCCGTGCTGTTGGGACGAACTGGGCATACTTAATGGGGATATGAAGGAGCAGAAGGAGGAGTACAAGGAGACAAATGAGTTTGATGGTGAGTGAGAGAGAGTGGACTGAGTTGCTCTTTTAAGGGCACATGGACCGGCCTGATTGGTTTGGGGGCAGTAAAGTGCATATAACAAACGCCAACACACTAATCCGTCCTTTTAGTACACTTGATAACGCAGACCTACACCTGACGTTCCTATGAAGAAGATGGACTGTATGTTCACAGGGGCTAATTGAAATGTGGTCAACTCTGATCACCAACTAAGGTCGTCAACACTCGAAGCAGCCCTGAGTGAGCGCGAGAATATCTTCAACACGCGAAGCAGCCCTGAGTGAGCGCGAGAATATAGTATGTACATATGTATGTACACCTATAGTGCATGGCACTAGGCGTCAGTTGACGACTTTGGTTGACGACCTTTGCTGATCAATAAGTCGTCGCAGGCCTTTGCTGCGCAAAATATCGTCGCGCCGTCTGGAACCTGATCGAAGTGCCCGAGTCCTCCATGGCGGCGCGCGTGTTCGCGTTCGCGTCGATCATGTTCGTGCTATTGTCGAACGCCGGTCTCGTCATCGGATCCATACCCGAATGTCAGGTTCGTCTCTCGTACAGTGCTGGTCGCAAGTATTTCACCGCATTTATGAACAGTCACATGTCACCACCACCAGGATACATAGTTCGGGTCCATGAATTACATACTATCAGGGCACCAAAGGTAAGATTGTATATACCATAGGTTCACTTTTGGTAAAAATTTGGGGTTTTTTGTGGGGCAATTTGGATCTCGGGGTTCCGCTGCCAATTTGGCCATAGGACGCTTTAAAAGTGCTTCCAACCCACTTTACGTCGTTCTCATCCGACAAAAATTTTGACCGGATTAACTGCGACAATTTTGTGGCAGCCTATACTCAGATAGTCGAAGCATACACATGGACCCTAACAGTCTGGCGTCGTCCTAGCATAAACGAGCGGATTTTTATCTTTGGACTGATTATCGGTGCTGCGGCTCTGGCATAAGACTCGGGTTGGACACAATTTTCACTCGTTGTTCCCTTTCCTAATACCGTGTTTCACGCAGGTGGAGCACCGTCCACGGGTAAGCGCTTCGTATGTTTTTATGGCCTTATGTCATCCTATCCGCATAATCAGTTTTGACCCACTTTCGGTGCGATGGCAGCCAAACTGTGATACCGTTATATAGATTACGTGTTATCACTACCTGTTTGATCCTGATTTTGTAAACCCGTTTGTCTGTCAAATATTATATTATACAGCAAAGTTGATGTTTCAACAACACTGTGAACACTACGATACACTTTCGGAACACTTGTGTTGTAAATCGTCGGGCACTGATTCTTGCGACCACAGCATTTGTGATTCAAACTCGGATCCGACCAATCACCAAGTTTTATGCTGTGTCAAAATGCTGTACGTGTACTGAACCATATCGATCGTGAATCAAAGTCATGTTTCAGGTGCCATATATAAATCCGAACGCACCACCACCAACGACAGTTGAGTCCATTGATTCCGATACCAACACAACCACACCTGCAAAGAGGCCGATCATGGTACCCCATCCGTGAGTTACATAACATGCTGGGTGTTGATGTTTCAATGGCCCAGATATCAACATAAACCATAATTTGGTGTAAACGTGAGGCATGATCAATGATGATGAACGAGTGAGTGTGACATACTGTATAGCAGCTTTTTGGCCGGTATAAAACTTGTGATCGGATGGGATCCGCTTTGGCCACTAACTTCGATTCACGTCAAAGTTGTTCACTGACATTTGAGAACAAATATGAGTCGGAAATTGCGACGTATAGACCTCAAAATATCCCCAACGCAGAAAGTTTCATGTTCAAAAGTGCCGATTCGATTCAAACACCAACAATCCAACCTTTCAACCTTTTGCAGCTCGCTAATCTACCTGGAGTACGTGTGCGTGCTGTGGTTCACGATGGAATACGTCGGCAAGATCACCGTGGCCGCGCATCGATGGGCGGTCTTCAAACAAACGCTGAACCTTATCGATCTGGCCGCTATCGCGCCGTTTTTCTTCGAACTCGGCCTGCAACTGTCCGGCATCGACACGGAGAACCTGCAGGATCTCAAGGGCGCCTTTCTCGTCATTCGTATTCTACGCGTGCTCAGAGTGATCCGGATCTTCAAACTCGGCCGTTATTCATCCGGATTACAGACGTTCGCGTTGACGCTGTTACAATCGATGAAACAACTGGGCATGATGGGCATGGTACTCATGACCGGCGTCATATTCTTCTCGACGCTGGTCTACTTTCTGGAAAAGGACGAGCCGAACACGAAATTCACCTCCATACCGGCGTCGTTCTGGTGGTGCATCGTGACGATGACCACCGTTGGGTATGGTGACGTCGTACCGGAGACTGTCGGTTAGTGCACATACTTAAAACGGGATTGTGAAACATCACACTCGGTGGTTACTCACTCGTCTACACGCGATGTTCGAACAACGATGTCAGGTGTCGGGTGACGAGTGTCGGGTGTCGGGCACCAAAAATGGGCAGATGGCGGGTGTCGGTTTTTTTCGGACAACCGACATTTAGAGTTGAAAAACCAATTTTGCAGAGGGAAGAATTTTGAGGACCTTTTTCTTCGAACCAAATGTTCCACGAAGGCGCATAAAGCTGCATTATAGTATCTCTTCTTTGAGTTCAGTAAATTGAGCCAAAAGTAAAGGCAACACGAGCCCGATTTCGAAGGTGATGTGTATGCAAAACGAAAAAAAGAGAATATCATCATGCTCTACTTTGTATTCTCCGACGTGTATTATATCCCAAATCAGCAGCCACGTCAGAATGTTTCACTATTCTGTAAGCTGCGAAATCGGGCTCGTGTTGGCGTAGTTTGCCTATAAGCAATAGGAAGTTGTTCATATTTTACGAGCTGTCTTGCTTCTGCAATTGTATTCCAGCCAGCGCCTTCTTT
>JASAMV010001504.1:0-42394 GCA_030248065.1 Rhynchonema sp. JSB1_4 | reverse complement strand
TGTTGTTATCTAGCCTGTCTGCATTTCATTTTGTGTTTGTTCCAATGTTTCTACGAAGATTCCATTGCTCATCGGTCATTGCTCATGTGTCTATACCGCTGCGGCGACTGTGACACTTTTCCAATTTCTGCTAAATTTATGGATGTCCACCACGCCGGCATGTAATAGAGTGGAAACATATGTATTTGAAAATTGGATTTTCGCGCAAGTGTGAAGGCACTTCACTCCCTTTGGTATCCAGAAATTACAGTGTTGTTTTCCTCCCATAATCAAACGCCTAGAAAAGCTGTTATTTCCGTACTAACCAACCGCTAAGCACGCTCTTGACCAATGTTTAAACTAGAAAAATGCAACCTTTGGCTACTTTAGCCAACATCGGTTAACTGAAATACACATTTCCTGGGCGCAACTTTTGGTTCCCTGTGTGCCGTTAGATTCATTGACCGCCTTATAAACGGTCAGAAGCGGGGCTTCACCGTGTAGTTCCAGTCACCGTTCTGAATTTAGTAGACAAATTTCGAGCATGTGATTGGATTATGACAACTAATACACATACAGATGTATTTTTGATTGATTTACTGCTTTGGAACCGAAGAACCGGAATCACAGCCTCGCGGTGCGAATCTGCTGTTTTACGGTGTCATTTTATATCGGAAGCGGACAGCCAGTCATTCAATTGCGAAGTGTCAATTGCGGTAGATAAAGCCATGTATTCGGGCGCACATTAGCCTTGGCGTTATTGGGCCTCGTCTGATTGACTATACGAGACAGCAGTGTAATTTTTCCACT
Source organism: Rhynchonema sp. JSB1_4 (assembly GCA_030248065.1). Taxonomy (NCBI): domain Eukaryota; kingdom Metazoa; phylum Nematoda; class Chromadorea; order Monhysterida; family Xyalidae; genus Rhynchonema; species Rhynchonema sp. JSB1_4. The sequence continues at coordinate 41,605 of JASAMV010001504.1, read as the reverse complement.
CGTGAGTGCCTCGTGCCTTCGTACCTTTACGCTACACACTCGTGGTACTGAACAGGGACAATTAACAGTGGATTAGTGTAGGTACGAATACTTTTAGCTAAATTTGAATTCTGACTCCATGACTTGGGTACGATTCCACTTGATGGATGCCGCTGGCGATACAATTATACCTTAGAATTCTCACGGTAGCGTTCCGTAGTTCACTATGTGTGGCTTAGTGCTCCTCCCTGCTTTCATGCATCGCAATTTTTAATCACAAGCCCACACAACAAGTCCAGTGACCGAAATAGTAAAACACTGACGGAAATTTCTATTTGTGACCCCTTTTTGCCGGCAATCGCAACGCAATCGGCTGGAAAGCCCGAACCTAGCCACATAATACTTGCTGTACATACTATATGTGGCTTGCAAATCCGACAGCCCTGTGTACAGCAGCGGCACCGGGCGGGCGGGTTTGGGTCGGAGTCTTGTTCTGTTCGGCTGAGATTAGGCATTGCGTGCCCTTCCGTTGCTTCGCTGTGTGGAGGCGTAAGGGAGAATTCGCTATCAGCCGTATTTAGCCTTGAAGGCAGATGAATATGATCATTCTTTGGGTACGTGAAGTCTATATGTATCTGACACTTCGGCATTTAAGAGAAATAATATTAGGCATTTATTCAAGCGATGCCCATTATCCACGTTGCTTCGCTGTAGTGGACAGGCGTTAAGGGATCAAGTACATCAATTGTTCCACAGATTAAGAGGTCAAGTATCAGTGTATGGTGCGTCCGTCCGCTTGACCCATGAAGCTGCAGTAGGCATACTGTATGTTACGTAAGTGCACATATTGTGTAATGAGATCAAGCTTATGATAAACACAAAGTGAAACGAAGCAATTGTTCGTTGTTGTGTGGTTAGTTTCTGTGCAGGCTTGAGGCTTCCCACATTATCACAAACAATGTTCGTCGTTAACAGAAAACGTTTTCTCAAACCTATGCAGTTCCTAATGAGCTCACACAAATAGAGAGGTGATTATGTGTTTTCTGATAAAAACATGGCCGTTACATGCGTGTGGCCGATTTGTGCGCAGCATTATGAACTGGATAACAGTTACAGTATATCGGAAATACACTCATTGCGGCTAAATAGTATTTCGTAAGCGTCGTAGCACTTCTCACAAATTTACAAATCGTTTCCTCTTGACTGCTGCTCTAATTATTACGTTCTCTTCGTAGCTCAGCTGTCTGGTGGCTAGTGGTTTCAAGTCATATAAGAACTTTATAGTAAAATTGACAGATCCTAACGATTGATAGCAAGCTTGTCAGACCAGTTCGGGTCTGCATGTTAGGTTACAGCTGAGGCAATGCACCACGAAAGATTGTGTTTTGCAGAAACTTGGGTACACATTTCAGCATTAAGTGGAATTTTTTGCATGGTTGTTGTGGAATTTTTTCAATAGTACCAGTCAACCAATGTTAGTCTTTTGACCTGCCGGGTGCCTACTCATGCGTGTTTGCATGCGGAAGAAAAAAACACAGAAGTTATTCTCCTGGAACTCTTTTCAATTCCACTTAGTACACGGTCCGTGTATTAGTTGGACAGCTGTCTGTCTTGTTTATACTGTTGTATACTTGGAATGTGGCCAATGGATATCTTATGTGTGCCACATGCTACGTGAACATAAGAAGCAATTGTGGTTCTCGGTGGTTCCATGTAAAAATGGTTTGTACGGCAGTAGATGGTCAGTTTCAGTTGCAAGCGGCTAATGTACTCCAGCGCGCCAGAATGTACATTACCGTTGTGTGCTCTATCACATTCACGTGCTGAGCCAAAGCTATGTTTTATAGTGGCAAGTAGTTATTGAGTACGGAATGTTATTTGAATTCAAGAATAAACAATCCACCAGACTAACATTGGTTGACTGGTACTATTGAAAAAATTCCACAACAACCATGCAAAAAATTCCACTTAATGCTGAAATGTGTACCCAAGTTTCTGCAAAACACAATCTTTCGTGGTGCATTGCCTCAGCGGGGCCTAAATGCAGGACTACAAATCGGTCTGACAGCTTGCTATCAAGTCGTTAGTATCTGTCATTTTTACTATAAAGTTCTTATATGACTTGAAACCACTAGCCACCAGAAGCTGAGCTACGAAGAGAAAGTAATAATTGGGAGCGGGCGAGTTCAGAGGAACGATTTTGTAAATTTGTGAGAGTGCTACGAGCTTACGAAATACTATTTAGCCGCATGAGTGTATTTCCGATATACTGTAATGTTATCCAGTTCATAATGCTGCGCAAAATCGGCCACAGCATGTAAGGCCATGTTTTTATCAGAAAAACATAATCACTATTCTATTCTTATTTGTGTGAGCTCATTAGGAATGGTGCATTTAGGTTTGAGAAACGTTTTCTGTTAACGAGAAATTGTTTGTGATATGTGGGAAGCCTCAGCCTGCACAGAAATAACCACAACAAGAAATTTGCTTGAGCTGCGCTTGTGTTTATCATAGCTTGATCTCATTACACAATATGTGCACTTACGTAACATACAGTATGCCTACTGCAGCTTAGTGGGTCAAGCGGAGGAGCACCATACACTGATACTTGACCTCTGAATCTGTGGGAAATTATGTACGTTTTGATCCCTTTAACGCCTGTCCACTACAGCGAGCACGTGGATATGGGCATCGCTTGTGAATAATGCCTGAGATTGTATTTCTCTGTAATGCCGAGTGTCAGATACATATAGACTTTCACGGTACCCAAAGTGAATTGATCAGTTTATTCATCGTGCCTGTTCAAGGCGTTAAATTTACGGCTGAGTTAGCGTGAATTTCGTGCCGCTGCTGTACACAGGGCTGTCGGATTTGCAAGCCACATATAGTATGTACAGCAAGTATTATGTGGCTAGGTTCGGGCTTTCCAGCCGATTGCGTTGCGATTGCCGGCAAAAAGGGGTCACAAATAGAAATTTCGTCAGTGTTTTACTATTTCGGTCACTGGACTTGTTGTGTGGGCTTGCCATGGAAATCGCGATGCACTCAAAGGCAGGAGCATAGCCAAATAGTGATAGGAAGCTACGTGAGACCAAGGTATACCATTGTATCGCCAGCAGGCATCCATCAAGTGGAATCGTACCCAAGTCATGGAGTCAGAATTCAAATTTAGCTAAAAGTATTCGTACCTACACTAATCCACTGTTAATTGTCCCTGTTCAGTACCACGAGTGTGTAACGTAAACGTACGAAGGCACGAGGCACTCACGAGTGGAAAAATTACACTTCTGTCTCGTATAGTAAATCAGACGAGGCCCAACAACGCCAAGGCTAATGTGCGCCCGAATACATGGCTTTCTCTACCGCAATTGACACTTCGCAATTGAATGACTGGCTGTCGGCTCCGATATAAAATGACACCGTAAAACAGCAGATCCGCACCGCGAGGCTGTGATTCCGGTTCTTCGGTTCCAAAGCAGTAAATCAATCAAAATTACATCTGTATTGTATGTGTATTAGTAGTGATTAGTATCCAATCACATGCTCGAAATTTGTCTACTAAATTCAGAACGGTGACTGGAACTACACGGTGAAGCCCTGGCTTCTGACCGTTTATAAGGCGGTCAATGAATCTAACGGCACACAGGGAACCAAAAGTTGCGCCCAGGAAATGTGTATTTCAGTTAACCGATGTTGGCTAAAGTAGCCAAAGGTTGCATTTTTCTAGTTTAAACATTGGTCAAGAGCGTGCTTAGCGGTTGGTTAGTACGGAAATAACAGCTTTTCTAGGCGTTTGATTATGGGAGGAAAACAACACTGTAATTTCTGGATACCAAAGGGAGTGAAGTGCCTTCACACTTGCGCGAAAATCCAATTTTCAAATACATATGTTTCCACTCTATTACATGCCGGCGTGGTGGACATCCATAAATTTAGCAGAAATTGGAAGTGTCACAGTCGCCGCAGCGGTATAGACACATGAGCAATGACCGATGAGCAATGGAATCTACGTAGAAACATTGGAACAAACACAAAATGAAATGCAGACAGGCTCAATAACAACACAACGATGAGTGGTCTTAAACTGACACATCCTTCCCAGAGAGTCCCGTAAAAAGTTGTACTCAAGCTTGCGATATCCTGCTGCAGTTAATCTAAAGCAAAGGTGAACAAGTGTACATAAGTCAAAAACTTTCCTGGAATTAGATGCAAGAACAATCGTTCTAAAAGGAACCCGAACTCAACATGCCCTAAACAATTGCAACTCATTGAGGCGATTGGCACGAGGAAGCACCGCTGCCTGCTGGCAACTCAAGTGACCGAAAATTGCGTTGTGTTATTTTGCGCTTGTTCAAACGCATGGATTAATAAAATGAAAAGTCGATGTTTTTTGCACCCGATTGTGTTTGGTATGAGATAACAAACTTATAAACAAATTTACGTTAAAAAACAAATTTACGTTAGGGTTATCGCATAGATTAAAGATGCTTGATTCTTGAGCCCTCTGATTTCAACAGAGAATACCAAATGGTACCAAATATCGCTTTGACCGAGGCATTACCGTTGGGCGCCTGTCACCCCCATGCACCCCAAAACGGCCGAAGGTCTCCATTTTGTAGTTGTGGATGAAAAAATTGCTGCAAACCAAAAAACATTGGCCCAACACAAGAAGTGCATGAGATATATTGGTTTGCCACTTTGATAACTTTCGTATACCCGCATGCACCCAATAATATACAGAGTAGCCCAGCATACAGTAGGGATATTTCCATCCATATTTTTACAGTCGGAGGCCATAAATTTAATCCGCAAACTTTTGCGCTTATTTCAACTCGCACACGCAAACTTGCACTCCAATTTGCCGTGCTATTGGGATGTTAAAAATTTCCTGTGTTGCTTGTGCTTGGTTCGGTGTCAAAGAGTGCTGGCCAATGGGGAAATGCTTCTCGTTCCCAAAACTTGGTAAAATTTATAGCGTAAAATATGTTTTCGCACATTTTTATGTACTATGTTATGTAAAGTATATTTCTTTGAAGTCATTCACGGAGAGCTTGTGGAAATGACTAATACGTAGCAGCTGTAAAACTAAAAACAGCAGTGAACAGACAAAAACTCTGCTGACCGCAAGTTTCACTTGTTCCAAAAAAACGCCAACAACCATGAAATGTACTATCGCACATCGACAACTCAAAAAATAGAGACAGACCAACTCCCAAAGGACGTAACGGCAACAAACTTTTGCACCTCACTTTTTGCATCACAAGCAATTTTTGGAGAGTGTTAGCAAAAGTGCCAAAAAGTATACCTGGCGCTTCCGACCAAAAACTGAGTCTAATCAAGTTTCGAGGGGTAAAAGTGGTGAAATGAACGACTCGATATATCAGATTTTGAACGGCGCCAGTCTCTGCCAGTCGGATAAGGACATAATTTTCAGGACGAATCCAGAAAAAATTGTATACAGTATCTATCAGAAGTTTCAAATGAAGCACGATCGGTTGAACTGCAGACAGCCACAGGCGCCGACGGGAGACTAAAACTGACAATAGTAATAAAAGGGAATCATGAACTCCTCATAAAAATACTGGACAGGTTTGCAAAAAATGCCAATCTGCAATTTATGGCTGCCCATTGTTTACTTATCATCACAGCGAAATTCTCAGTACGAATGAAAGCCGTGGCATATCATGCATAACTTTGGAACCCACCAAATATGAACATGGTTAAGTTTTTAGCTTTGATTTGAATTAATCCAATGAGCTCTGGTAGGACTGGCCGGTCGTTAACAAGTTTATTTGATTACCACACTGAAAGGCATTCAAGCGCGCAGGGCTGAGGGTGGAACAGGCACTTTTTTAAGCACACACCGGTTTGACTGTTGGGTCCGAGTACAGCTTTGGCCGCAGGTCGAGCAGAGGTACCCAACATCCAGCGTGCTCAACCAAAACGACATGCTGTGGTATATTTTTGACGTCGACACATGCACAAACTAATGATCAAATGCAGTTGGCGTGTCACCAACAGATTAATCACGGCCGAGCTGATTGATTGAACACTGCACCAACTGTAGCACCACTGCTCATTTGTGAGCCGCAGTCAGGTGGAGATACTCTCTTATTTTTGGTTTTCCCATAGAAACTTTGAACTGGACCGATGCGGTCATACCGTGCCCGGAAACTGCTTTGGTTCATGAAAAATCAACCGTGCTGAACACCTTAAAACATGAGCAAACTTTTTTCATCGGAAGCTTAGAGCGGTGGTTAATGACGTTATAGTGTAGCTACATTCCTCATCTAAGGTGGACCACACACACCTGTTTGGGCTGAATGCGTGGGTGGCCGTGTTATTGGGGTTATGCTATAATGATGAGGTTTGGGTCACCCACTGTTTGAGCACGAGGACGTAGTGGGGTCCCGCTAGTACCCATTAACCGCCTCCACGGTAACTGTAGTATTTGTTTACCGCTCTGATCTAGTCAAGCACAGCAGGTTTAGTGGCTTCGTGGCGCCTACAAGGTGCTTGAACCACTGGGCGAGCTGCAGATGGACTGCTTTGGTGGCATAAACATAAACAAAGCTGTCACTCCGTCGTGGTGGGATTTAGTCATTCACAAAGTGACAGCACACAAATTGAATATTACATAAACCTTTTGGTTGGAGAATATTTGAACACTGACTCAATTAAATATGCATGAATTCAGACACATTCTAATATTCTTTGTATATTCGCTTGCGCCTGTGGAACATAGGTAAATACATATAGCATTCGTGGAAGAAATAAAATTTAGTTCACTCAGTCGAAATAAATGCCCAGCCACTACAGGCACCGAACCAGCATATATTGTAGGTGGTCACTCATGTGTGATTGCGTTGACGTGACAAGCGCGCTGATATATTGAACACCTTTAATTTCGGCAACCGTTTTGTGGTGCTCCGACACATGGGCTGACAGTGGCATGGCAAAAAGCGGCTCAAATGTCACGGAAAAGAACAAACGCAGCTATACCAATTATTTTGCATTGAATATCTGTGTAAGTAGCCTGGTCAAGATTGTGCATCTTACCTAGGTCTGACGTTTTCCATGTACATCTTTAGAGCAAGACTTGCCCCCAGCTCAGCTGTCTCACAGGTATGTACCTTTAATGTGACGCCCATTCAATTGGCATGCAAAACCGACTGCGCCCAAATGACTAGCCATTTTTCACGCGCGCCTGCACTCAACATGCGTGTATCTACTCATGTGCACTTCCAGGCGCTAAGATTCGTGGAATATCGAATGCCACATCATGCAGGCTTAGACCACAATTGAGCTAAGAAATACGGGGGATGGAACGTCATTTATTAAACTGCTATAGCTCAATGCAGTGTACAGAATCGTAGCAATTATTGTACGTTCAGAATTACATACTGTAAGTGCGTTGACGAACGGCTTACAATGTATGCATTATAACTGTACAGTACAAACTATGTAGCATCGTCAAAGATCGAAAGAACAGTGCACGATGAGATACACTAGATGAACTGCCAAAGTTCGTGGTGAAACAGAGCTCAGCTTAGCGACCTATAGCACACTTCCTGCGACCACACCCGAAATGAGTCCTATTATAATTTGGTGAGTTTGCTCCCGAAAGCAGCAGCAATCTAATTCATAACATGACGCGCACAGAATTAGAGGGCGCCGGTTATTAAGCTAGAGGGACGTTCGGTACTTCCTGTTTTTAGCCGGGTGTGTGCCCTTTTCGTGCGTATGCACAAAATCTTTATGAGCACGGAAAGAGCTGTTGGTTTACTTTAACCATGGGTGGCTTGGCTAGCCTGTGTGCAGTGAATAGCTAAGGTAAAGTAGGAGCATTTTGCGCATCCTTTGCGAGGTTATCGGGACCGAAAACGTTATCTGGGATGGACATCGTTCAAGCGTGGAACCCACATGACTAAAAGAGGCAAACTTTATCACGGATAGTGCTCATCCATTGCACGCTACAATACTGCACTAATTATTAGTACGGGAAAAGCAACGAAGGCCAACCTTAATATAATATCATGACAGAACGAACTAAAAGGCTTGCATTTAGTTCAACGCTATTAAGTTTAAGAAAGCCCCAGGCACCATTAAATTCTTTCACGGGCCAAAATTAGTCTTTCCACTAAGAAATCAACGCTGGAAACGAACAGTACCAAAACGGAAAAGCGGAAATTAAACACAAACGAAACTCGTATCGAAGCACCCAACCGAAACAGCACACCCAATTGGCAAAAACACCCCAAGTGAAAAAAGCAAGCGCGTATTTCATTTTAGTGTTTGTTCGGTTGTTTTTCTAATGAATTTCTAATGAGACAAACACTTGGCGGCGAGGTGTTTCTGGCTATTTTTGGCTGAGAACATTTTCGTACTCTTCTAAAGCCAAAAGAGTGGATTATTCTTCTTACCGAAACGATCAGAGTCTGAAATAGCGACTTAAAGCAAAGCTACTGAAGCAGAAAATTGTCTATTTGTGAAAGAAAATCACAATATCAAGAACGTTGAAATTCAAGTTTACGAATTCTTGCGAACCAGTAAAGTGACTTTGAAACCGGAAAAAACACCAAATGGTACAGAGAACATAAATAAACAGACTAGCACAAGCGTAAATGCAAACCAGAATACAAGTGAATGAACACCATTTGTTTTCGTGATTTCAAGCATATCCAGCAGTCGGGTTGCAATTTATGGGCCTTCTTCAGATTCAGTGAACTGAATTTCAAGTGTGTCGTCCTCACCCTGGCACCGACGGTTCATGCATTATTACTTCTTGCCTGTGTGAACTTGTGGAGCAAAAGTTTTGCTTTAATGAAATCGAAACAGAATGTGAAAAATGTCAGAGCAGATTGAAACTAACATATTTGCGAATTAGGACACAGCAACGCCGCACCTTTGCTTGAATATACTTTTCTTAAAAAATGGTTCTAAAAGTTTTTATTGAAGGAAACGGTTTGTTTACTCCGTTGAGCCGTGTTGGGGCTAACGTGCCCTTCCCGATTCCAGATGTGAGCGATTTTCTGTCGGCGACGTGTAAAAGGTTGTGATTATATAAATAAACCCTCTGATGTGACCGGGACTGGGTCAAGCTTGTCACCATAAAGAATTCCCATTATAAAAAATCTGCAGGATGTTCACACAGGGAATAATGACGAAACATTTGTTGAATCATGTGGATCATGAATGCTCAAAACATATAAGCACCATTTCAGACGTAAAATTGCAGGAACAACACCTTAAAACCAACAACAGAAAAAATATGCTGTTTGGGCTGGAGTGAGCTCCATTTTCTCTCATGTGTGCCCAGTGCTAAAGCTGGAAAATTTAGATTTGTTCGGAAAAGTCCTGGTAGTATATACAATCAACATGGCACCTGGGTTGGAACAATACCGTAATCCCAAGTACTAGACCGCGCGACCAGCATCAAAAGTACATATACTGTAGGTACAGCCATGATGTATTATGCTCTTTCGTGACAAATGAACTCTCGTAAAGATTTCAGTAAAAAGATTTCTCGCATCTGCTAAACATTTTCAGCTCCACTTTGGAACACCGGATGACAAAAACAAACAGAACCGCAAAAGCGTTCGGTCGCCATAAATATCGCTCGGTTACGATGACATTTTATGCCACTTGACGTTAATAAAGGCAGCAAAATATGAAACACGATGGTTTTTTGGGTACCAGTTTGTGATACGGGTTCCAGGAGTCTTGCTGTGGTACCAGAGAATAACAAACGGAACTTGAGCCAAAACGGCAGATAAACATTCTCGGCTGTCAAAATACGCCAAGCTACACGCCAAGAGTGAGATATCATCCAATTATACAAAGGTTCATTAATAAAGTGGTTTGTTGGGCAACAAATTCAGTCATTGTCGCTTCGTGTTGGATGGAATATTGAATAAAAGGAGCCAACCCCAATAACTGGTTTCGAAAAGAGTGAAAGTCGTCAGAAGAACAAGAAGAGCAGCTAAATCGAATGCAAGCAATGGGGCCAAAGATGGGCTGTTTTCATTACAATCGGGCTCTTTTATCGAATAATTCCAACCAAAATGTAGTCCAGAAACTGAGTGGTACCCAACAATTTGATTCGTTTTATGAACCTTACCGCAAGTGAATGGTGCGTAATTTATGGTTTATATAAAAGTGCTGACGTTCCGGGACCGCTCTCCATAAATGGGGTTCCTCAAATTTTCTTTCTTTATTCACTACCCCAGTACTCACTCACTCACACTGTTATTGTATGGACAATTCACAATTCTTGGGCCCGACCGTGTGTAGTACAACACAGTGCATTGCATTTGGTATCCAAAATATGTGCGAAGACCATCCAAAATTCAAGCGCCAAACAAACTGACTTTATTCCAAACGCGCAATAATAACTGCAGCTCTTTGCCGATGCTCACAGTTTATTTAGGTTCGGTTCGTTTGCATAAAACACAGACAGTTTAGCCACTAAGCAAGCACCAGCCGAGTTGGCAGGAAAAGAAATAATAAAAGGGCGAAACATAAAATTCGCGGTTTCGTTGCGTTTTTCGAAAAAGGGCGATTTTAGAAGGCGAATACTCGAAATGTTTGAATCGTAGAACTACGATGATGCTAATGCAATAAAAACTGTACAAACTATGATGAAACCGTGCTCTGCAACGGCGGAACCAAGCACAAACAGTATGGAAACCGTTCACAAAGAGGAAACAGCACACGCGCATTGAGCGCACAAAGGAACCCCCGAAAAGTCAAATACATCTATACAAACGCGGTGGCTGGAGCCTGAAACGATCAGCTAAATTTGTCTCTGAGGGCCGATTTTCAAAAACGCGCACAACTGAGACTGGACCGACGGGCGAATATCAGACAAAATGGATATTGTCTGCGAATGGGAAACATGCTTGTTGGGCATGAAATAAAAACTGTTGAACAATTCTTTATACCTTATATGAAACATTACAAAATCGTTCATTGCCAAAGCAGTTCCCGGTCCGGTCTGTTGAAGGCCGAGATGAAAGTGGTGGTAAATCAAAGATATCCAAGCTCAGTCAGTACTCAAGAACTTGAAAGCCCATATTTCGGATCCGAGTTTTGAAACAAACACATTTTGGCTCATGAATTCTGGAAGTGTTCGCTTTGGGAGTTTCATACCAGCAGATCTGAACTGTGGGGCTGTGTGAATTATTGCAGCAATATAAGTTTAAACTTCGAGCTCGCTCTTTGTGTAAGCACCATACATTTTGAATCATATCCTGAGAGAAACCTAGGACCTCGATTAACAACGCAGCAAAATGAACGCAGAATTCAAGAAATTTGAAAACGCTGGAATGAGATGGTACGTGGTGCCTATGTATTGGTCGCACAATGACTATTAAGAATCCATCCCCCTAATTTTCCTGCATTGAAAAGGCGGATATTTGGCATTTTTTTCAAATTGGACCAGGTTTTGACAAGAACTTTGCATGCTTATCAGTGAGAAGAATGAGAAACACACGTGTGCAGAAGTTTCACCCTGAATTCTACGCAACCGAAATGGTTTGGGCTCGGGTTACTGTAGCCACGTATTACACGCTTTGTGTGTGAAATCGATTACAGCACACACACGTTGATCACTCCCGATAAATAAAGCGGGGAAAGAAAGAGAAAATAACTCCTTGTGAAAACCTGATTCAATTTGAAAAAATCGCCAGAAACCCTCCTTGCCGATGTAGGAAAAATATGGGGATGGATTCTCATACGGTCATTGTGCGACCAATACCTAAGCGGTTGTTGCGTCCAAAATCAATTACTGTGTGAGCGGCTTCTCTGCATTTTTTGCTCGCAGACAGATTAAAAGAAGTAAATAGCGGTTCGTATATAAGTTTAGATAACTGCGTAGCGAGTGCGCACCGCTTTTTCATTTTGTTCCCGCGCACCCTCCCTCCTTTTCCACATTAATCGTGCGCGTGCTCGGCGCCCATGTGTACTGTACTTGCGATCAGAAAGTCGTCTTGCGAAACTGCTTACAAGCAGAGCACTGGAACAGTTTTGGAAAACAAGCAAGTTACGGTCATTTTCGCAGTTGGTCACACGTACTACCAGAAACTGGTTACTTTTTCTGCGACAAGCCACTCCTCTTACGTGGTGTCTTATGGATTTTGATGATTTATTTCAGCGCAAGGTGGTACTATTGTGTGTGATTAAGGCCGCGTACAGATAGAGCTGGTTCTGTTTCTGGTTTTAGTAAAAAAATTTCTATGTCCGAAAACCAGAACCAGAGCCAGCTCTATCTGTACGCAAAACTGGAAATATTTCTGGCGCAATTTTTTTTATTCTATGTCAGAGAACCAGAAATATTTCCAGCTCTATCTGTACACAAAACTGGAAATATTTCTGGCGCAGTTCGAAACATTTATGTCACTAGGTTATTCGAAGAAAACGTGGTGTGTGTGTGCTTGCAACATTTTGTTTGATTACAGGGTGTGCCGAAATACCTATACCTGGTATGAATTATTGTTTATGCCGATTTGTGATAAACTTTGGCTAATTGTTTATGATCTGTTGTGGGCGCTTTGCCAGCAATCTTCCATCGTTTGCAAACATGTTTTCAGGTATGATGTTTTCAGGTACCGCAGAATTCTAAACAAGGCCCCTAATCTGCTGCGCTATCAGAACTAAACTTTCCACTTCGATGTGTTTGTTGATGTTCTCGTCCATGCTGACGAAAGCAGGGACGCCGCTGGAGAATTTTCATTAAGGTGTTTGATGTACTTTTTCCAAAAAAACTGGTTCAAGCACAATGTGCTCAACGGAAATTCTTATGGTGTAAAAGTCGACCAATCAGCAAATAAACTCGCATTGTGCTTGAACCGCTTTTTTGGAAAATATGCCTCAAACACCGTAGTGAAAATCCTCCCAGCGGCGTCTCTGCTGTCCTCAGCATGGACGAGAGAGAACATCAACAAACTGTATCGAAGTGGAGGTTTAGTTCTGATAGCGCAGCAGATTAGAGGCCTTGTTCAGAATTCTCCGGTACCTGAAAACATGTTTGCAAACGATCGAAGATTGCTGGCAAAGCGCCCACAAGCAGACCATAAAAAATTAGCCAAATTTTATCACAAATCGAAACAATGACTGCACAAACAATAATTAATACCAGGTGTGTATGTATCGGCACACCCTGTAATCAAAGGAAATGTTGCAAGGACACACACCACGTTTTTTTCATAAATAACCCAGGGACATAAATGTTTAGAACTGCGCCAGAAATATTTCCAGTTTTGCGTACAGATAGAGCTGGAGATATTTCTGGTTCTCTGACATAGAGTAAAAAATATTGCGCCAGAAATATTTCCAGTTTTGCGTACAGATAGAGCTGGCTCTGGTTCTGGTTTTCGCACATAGAAATTTTTTTAGTAAAACCAGAACCAGAACCAGCTCTATCTGTACGCGGCCTAAGGTATGCCAATAGTACCAACGCATAAAAAAGTGCCGCATTATTATTCAACAAACTTTGATGGCCTCACAGAAGAACCTTGGCTGTAATCATATCACGTGTTGGTTGCTTACAGTTAAAATTACAATAAAGTAAAACAGCAAACAACGAGCGAATAACAAATATCGCAGGCCCTATTATGTAATGAGAACGCAGAAAACAATCGGCCCGGAACTTGGGTACGTGTAAATAAATCACTTGTAGAATTCAAACTCTTGTTCATCCTTCTTTATCACCGTCTTATACGCTTTCTCGAAATCCTTTGCCAACACGACATAACGATTTTCGCGCACCGCGTGCATACCGGCCTGCGAATGTGTGGGTATTTATTGGTGATAGATTGGGTCAGATGAAACCAGAAAAAATGCAAAACCTCCTGACAAATCGAGTTGATATCAGCGCCGCTAATTTTGTCCGGCCGAGCTACGTAGTCTTCGAGATCGATCTGAAACCAGAAAATTAGACTGATTAGGCCGGTTTCACAATGCATGTGGGTTGCGGGTTAGGGTTTTTGGCATTTGGAAACGTTCAGGCAGATACTCACGCATTATTTTGGTATCAGGGAACGCGCCTCCATTGTCTGAATGGTTGTCCAAAGTATGAGTTCTAACTGTCGTCTCTAGCCATGACTGGATGTAATTTACCGCCAACCCGCATCACTTTTTGCGGAAAACGTGGCCTGCTGATGTTTCAAAGTGTTCGTATGGAAATCAAAAGTAACTATAGCATGTCAAGCTCAATGCCCCGGTTACAACGGTACCAGAATTACGAGGAAGGGACTTCTGTATCCGCTGCTGCACCCGAAAAAGCCCGACCCGCAATCCACACCCGCATGCATTGTGAAACCGGCCTCAGCAAGGCTTGCAAAATTTTGAAAAAAATTATATTTTAAAAAATAATACTCAACCTTGCAACTGCAAACCAAAACAACTCCAGCCGACCTCATCCGACAAATTCATTTTTCCAGTGATGGTCGAGAAAATGAGCCGTTTCTGTCTGCGATCGGGCATCGGGAACTCGATCTTTCTGTCCAACCGGCCGGGACGCAGCAGCGCTGGGTCGAGCGTGTCGTGTCGATTCGTTGCCATAATAACCTAGAAATAGAGTGAATGTTGAGTAAAATTTAGATTTGTAAGCTTTGAGATGAGAAATCATGTATTATCCAAGAGCCAGAGAGCAAATTTAGGCGAATATTGTCAGGCGCAAATTACTGTCATCAGACTTTCAGATTTCTGCACAATAACCGTCTCGAAAACTGCAATTATACTCAAATGTATACCTTCACATTCGTATTCTGCTCAAAACCATCCATTTGATTCAGCAACTCCAACAGAATGCGTTGAACCTGGTAGAATAAAGAAAGTCACATTATTTATCATCTAAAATAAAGTCAGAAAATAAATGCAGAACATTGCTTAGAAAAATGACAAAAGGACAAACCTCCCTGTCTGCACCCGTTTGTGCATCGAAGCGTTTCGTCGCTATCGCGTCAATTTCATCGATGAAAATAATGCCGGGTGCGTTCTCCTTGGCCAAACGGAACACATCACGAACCATACGGGGTCCTTCGCCCAGATACTTTTGCACAAACTCACTGCCCACAACTCGGATGAATGTGGCTGCAGATAGCGGGCCGTATTTGTCCATTTCCCGTAATAGACGTTGCCGGAGGTGTCGCACCTCACCCAATGGCCATTTCGACAAAAATTAGATCAATCAACCGAATCCTATGGACGCCAACCTTCCAATCACCAAACAAGCAAAGAAAGCAACCAATCCACTAACCCGTTGTGTGATTGGCGACCGCTTTTGCGAGCATTGTCTTTCCACAACCAGGTGGTCCGTACATGAGCACACCACGTGGTGGGTCAATACCGATTTGGGCGTACAATTCGGCATGGGTCAACGGCAGTTCGACTGCCTCGCGCATCTGGGGAAAATACAGATTGACGTCGATGGAAGACAGAATACAAATAGGATGCTCATAATTACGGACACGATTGACAGACCTCTTGTTTCTGTTGATCCAGCCCACCGATATCTGCGTACGCAACGTCTGGCTTTTCATCTGAAATTGTTGTATAGTATAACAAAAATTAATTTGTTTGACACAAGTCACAAAAAACTGATCATCAAATACTTACCTGGTCGTAACATAGCAATACTGCTGTCGGCTTCAGGCGGTAGAATATCCACGAGCGCATTGCTGTACTTGTGCAACGCAACGCTGCTACCTGGCTTCAATAGCTCGCGATCCAATGTTGACAGAATGCGCACGTAATAGTTCGAACCTGCAATTGGTTGGTTTTTTACCATGTTGTCGGAAATAGAACCTCCATTAATTGACCCCCTCCCCATGAATTGAACTTCCCTCAAGTGTCATGATAAGATTGCATTGTTGTTAGTTATATTAAAAGTTGTTTTAGCTGGACGTACCATCCAACTCACCCTAGTAAAAAAATAGAATACCACGAGCCCAGTATTCTACTTCCGATAATACTGTACATTTTTTGTGATTTTCTCAACCACCAACTGAAAACTAACCGGTGGTCGAGCCCACGATGCCGTGTTCTTGATCGATAGCCTCCAAAAATTGTCCGATCACAAGCGGCACAGATTGGATTCGTTTCACCTGGAAATCACTCACTTTATTTATTTATTGGTTGGTACTTATAAATTTTGATTAATCAGACAAAATCTACCTCTTCCTGTGCATGCAGCAGCTCTTTCTCCAAGCTGCGCGTTTCTTCCTTCACGTACATCTCACGAACTTTGAGATGTTCGAGTTTACTCGCCAGCTCCTGAACAAAGTGTGAGTTTGCGTTTGCGCAGAAGTCACAAATTGCAAAAATGTCAACTGTATTTTCGCAATTTTTTATCTTTTTGACTTTTCATATTTTTCTTGACCCTTGAAAACTGCTGACCTGACCGGGCCGGACTGACCTGCGCCCTACACCGGGCAGGACTTCTCGCCGACAGGGTCGGGCCGACTTTACCCGGCCGTTTCCGAGAACTCTGGGCCTGATAGACGAAAACGAACGCTACGCTAACCCTCAATTTATAATACGGATCATCAGCAAGTTTGTCTTTGTCGCTGAGAGTTCCAGTTGACGCAGACGGTGTCGCGAGTTGTACGTCCTAAAAATGGAATGAAATGAACACGAGTTGTCGGCTCTGCTGCCGCTGTGTAGTCGAAAACTGGAGCAACTACTGAAGTACCGTTCGTATTCTCTAAAACAGGGCCCCCAAAAATACAGCTTCCGAAAACGGGTCGTGAAAAAAGAGCCCCCCCCAAAAAAAACACAGTCCCTTCCAACTTGAAAGTCCCCACTTGGGGGTCGTAAAATCAAGTTCTTGTGTAAGATGTTGTAAATCAAATCAGCTGCACTGGAAAAGAGCTGTTCAGAAGGCATGCTCGTAGGCGGAGCGCTCAGATCAGTGGTGTCATTGAGAAATCGAAATTTTCCCAAACCCAGCCCAATTTTCGGGAACTTTCCCATCAGTGTAGTTCCTGGGGGGGAGGGGGTCCCCCCTAAGGTACACTAACCGCCGCGACCAAGGTACACTAGTACACTAACCGCCGCGCCAGGTACACTAACCGCCTCAATTTTTGCCTAAAATAACCAATTTTAGGCCTAAAATGGGCATTTTTAGGCCTAAAATGGGTAATTTTTAGGTCAATGTTGTCAAAAGTCGCCAAAATACCCTTTTTATGGAGAATTTTTTCCAAAAAGGGCCAAAAATCGGTCAAATTTTCCACCTCAAAAAGTGACTTTTTCCTGAATTTGGGTCTTCCCCCCAAGGAGGTACACTAACCGCCGCACGGAAAAAAGGGGTAGGTACACTAACCGCCGCGCCGGACCAGGAACTATGGGTGGGCACAATACCCAATACCCAATACCAATACCACCCAATACCAATACCAATACCGTGTTTGGTATTGGTATTGGGTCTAATTCTGGTATTGGGTATTGGTATTGAAGCTGGCCTGGTATTGGTATTGGGTATTGGTATTGGGTTTGCCCAGGTATTGGGTAAAAACCAATACCCAATCCTAATCCAGAAAAACCCAATACCAAAGCCAATACCTGACTCAAAACCCAATACCAAACCAATACCAGACCAAAAACCCAATACCAAACCAATACTAAGACCAATACCCAATACCAATACCAACCCAATACCCAATACTCAATATCAATACCAATACCAGCCCAATACCAAACCCAATACCAGGCACTGCAGTAGTGTTGATTTGGTATTGGGTATTGGTATTG
This sequence comes from Rhynchonema sp. JSB1_4, assembly GCA_030248065.1. Taxonomy (NCBI): domain Eukaryota; kingdom Metazoa; phylum Nematoda; class Chromadorea; order Monhysterida; family Xyalidae; genus Rhynchonema; species Rhynchonema sp. JSB1_4. The sequence goes on along the minus strand of JASAMV010001504.1, from coordinate 23,875 downwards.
GTATTGGGTCTCGCCCGGTATTGGTATTGGGTATTGGTATTGGGTCCCCAATTTGGTATTGGTATTGGGTATTGGTACAGGGCCGGTATTGGTATTGGGTATTGGTATTGGGTGTCAAAAGTGGTATTGTGCCCAGGCCTACCAGGAACTACACTGTTTCCCATACATACACCCAGAAATCAAAAATTTCCCATACCAGGGGTGTTTCTCCAAAAATTCAAAAAATTCCCATGCCCGAGGGGTTTTTTTGAAAAAAGGACCCCAAAAATCTTCGAAAAGTACCAAAAAATGGTCTAAGTGCATAAAACAGCGTTTTCTTGCCGCCAGTGTAGTTCCTGGTCCGGAGGGGGAGATAGCGGACCCTCCGTTTTTTCGGAGGGGGAGATAGTGTACCCCCGAGGGGGGAAGGGGGGGAAGACCCAAATTCAGGAAAAGTCACTTTTTGAGGTAGAAAATTTGACCCATTTTTTCCCCTTTTTGGAAAAAATTCTTCAGAAAAAGGGTATTTTGGCGACTTTTGAGAACATTGACCTGAAAATCACTCATTTTTGGCCTAAAAATGCCCATTTTAGGCCTGAAAATGCCTATTTTAGGCAAAAATTGGGGGAGATAGTGTACCCGGAGGGGGAGATAGGGGGATAGTGTACCACCTGAGGGGGAGATAGTGTACCCGAGGGGGACCCCCCTCCCCCCCCCAGGAACTACACTGCTTGCCGCAGCAAGCGATTTTTTAGGTTTTTAGGCGAAAAATGGTTAATTTTGGTACTTCTCGGGGTTAAAAAGTCATTTCTTAGGGGTGCTTGTCCCAAAAGTGGAAAATTTCCCATACCCCCGGCCAGTGTAGTGGCAGGCAGATGGTTGCAAGGTACCCTTGGGAGGATGGATCCAGATGGTTGCAAGGTACCCCCCTACCCAGCCTCCAGAAGGTTGCAAGGTACCCCTGGGGTCCGAAAAAAGGGCGTTTTTGCATGCTTTTTTCTGCAAAATTGGCCGAAAAAATGGTACTTTTTTGCATTTTGGCCGAAAATTTGCCCAAAATAGCTATTATATGGAGGTTTGCGCGCGGAGCGCGCGATTTTTTGGGTTTTGAGGTCGAAAAACACCCATTTTTGCCTATAACAACGATAAATTTATGGTTGCAAGGTACCCTCCGGGGTGGTTGCAAGGTACCTACCCTTCCCCCCAATGGTCCCCCCTAGGTACAGTAGGTAGGTTGCCGCCCCTCGCCTGGTACAGTAGGTAGGTTGCCGCCCCTCCCCTGGTACAGTAGGTAGGTTGCCGCCCCACCTAACTTTTCACCCAAAACATTCATTTTTGGCTTAAAATTGCATAAAATTAGCATATTTGTGTGCAAATAGGCGGAAAATCGCGCGCTGCGCGCGAAATTAGTGTTTTAGGCCACATTTTCTTCAGTATTTAGACATAAAAAATTTCGGTTTTCAGATGACCCCCCCAAGTGGTACGACCCCCCCTAGCTCGGCAGGTACAGTAGGTAGGTTGCCGCCCCGCATTTCGGGTGGTACAGTAGGTTGCCGCCCCGCCTGGGTAGCTACACCACTGTCCCCCCCATCCCCCCAAGGGGTGGTTGCAAGGTACCTACTCCTTAGGGGGGAATCCCCCCCCCATCCTCCCCAGCCACTACACTGCCCCCGGCCGATTTCCCATACCCCATACCAGGGGCCAGTGTAGTTCCTGGGGGGAGGGGGGTCCCCCCTCGGGTACGTCTGCTCCCCCTCCATGGTACGCCTGCCCCACTGTTCCCCCTCCGGGTACGTCTGCTCCCCCAATTTTTACCTAAAATAGGCAAATTTTGGCCTAAAATAGGCATTTTTAGGCATAAAATGAGTGATTTTTAGGTCAATGTCGTCAAAAATCGCCAAAATGCCTTTTTTTATTGAGGTTTTTTCCTAAAAGGGGCAAAAGTGAGCCAAATTTTTGACCTCAAAAAATGACTTTTCTCGAAATTTGGGTCCTCCCCCCCCCCTTCCGGGTCCCTCCCCCCTTCCCCCCCCCCCAGGTGGGTACGTCTGTTCCCCCTCCGAAAAAAAGGGGGGTACCGCCTGTTCCCCCTCCGGACCAGGAACTACACTGCCAGGGGCAGGGCCCCGGTCCGGCGCGGCGGTTAGTGTACCTACACCACTTTTTTCGTGCGGCTGTTAGTGTACCTCCCTGGAGGAGAAGGGGGGGGGAGACCCAAATTCAGGAAAAAGTCACTTTTTGAGGTGGAAAATTTGACCGCTTTTTGCCCCTTTTTGGAAAAAACTCTCCACAAAAAGGGTATTTTGGCGTCGGCACTCCTTCGATACTCGGGACCCTGTGGTTAAGGAACGATATTCAGTTATTGATTTCAGAGGTTAGGCTTTCTTTAGGCTTGACCATTGTTGTTAGGCTTAGGCTTAGGCCTACACGCAGTGTATTATTAGGGGTGGCTGGGGCCTAAGCCTAAGCCTAAGCCTGAAAAGAAAACCTCAATTGCTCCTCTCTTGGGAACTGGGTCCCGAGTATCGAAGGAGTGCCTTGGCGTCACTGACCTAAAAATCACCCATTTTAGGCCTAAAAATGCCAATTTTAGGCAAAAATTGAGATTTTTTTCCAAAAATGGGCAAAAATGAGTCAAATTTTCGACCTAAAAAAACGACTTTTCTCCAAATTTGAGTCCTCCCCCTTCCCCCCACAGGCGGGTACGTCTGTTCCCCCTCCGAAAAAAGGGGTACTTTAGGTTCTTTACGTACGGTGCAACTAAACCAACAAACGACTGTGCTGGAGCCAGTGTAGTACTTAGTCAGGGTGTTGACGATAGCTAGATTGGGTCCCGAAATGTATTGACGATAGATGACCCACCCGAGTCCGAAATCTGGGGGTTGGTCGACCCAAACTTGTTGACAATAGATAGATGTTGGGGGGGGGGGTCGCCAAAAATCAAGGTATAGTATAGTGAACTAAGCAGGTAATAATGTGTACATATTAATGAAAATGTACTTAGATGTACTCATTGGTGTAGCTACCCAGGCGGGGCGGCAACCTACTGTACCACCCAAAATGCGGGGCGGCAACCTACCTACTGTACCAGCCGAGCTAGGGGGGGGGGGTCGTACCACTTGGGGGGGGTCATCTGGAAACCGAAATTTTTTATGTCTAAATACTGAAGAAAATGTGGCCTAAAACACTAATTTCGAGCGCAGCGCGCGATTTTTCGCCTATTTTCAGACAAATATGCTAATTTTATGCAATTTTAAGCCAAAAATGAATGTTTTGGGTGAAAAGTTAGGTGGGGCGGCAACCTACCTACTGTACCAGGGGAGGGGCGGCAACCTACCTACTGTACCAGGCGAGGGGCGGCAACCTACCTACTGTACCGGGGGGGGACCCCCCCACCCCCCCCCCCAGCTACACCACTGGATGTACTAAATCCGCGCGTAGCGCGCGATTTTTTGCCTATTTGGGACATTTTTGCCGATTTTGAGCCATTTTGAGGCAAAAATACCCATTTTGGGGTCGAAATGTGTTGACGATAGATAGATTGTTCCCAGAATTTGTTGACGATAGATAGATTTGCCCATAAGTGTTGACGATAGATAGATGAAATCAAAAAGTGTTGACGATAGGTAGATGAATTTGGGGGGACCCCCCCCCCCCACCCCCAAGTACTACCCTGGCTGGAGCTACCAGGAAGCCAAAGCCAAGCCAAAGGTCCGCAGTGGGCGTTCCCTCATATTGTAAATTTTCCAGCCTAAACAGGAGGCTTTTGCGAATAGCTCAATAAAAATGTAACTTGAACTAACAGTAATTCCGATCTCTGCCAAAGCTGCCGCAGCCATTGTCAATGTCAACAAGCTTGCCTTGACCAAAGCGAAGAATTGACCTGAAGCCCCGACTACGAAAGTCGTTGAATTTGCGGTTGGTGCGTTTTTTGCGTCTGCGTGGGCGTCCGAAAGAATTACTGCGAAAGAACGAATATTGGATTGGTGGGTGGAATGATATCAGAGATTAGGATCGGGCCGGTCGAACCGGGCCGGGATTTTGGACTTTTGGCTCGGAGATTTGGAGGTTCTCGGGCTCGGGCCGGGCCGGACTTTGCCGCCCGGCCCGAATTGCTGAAATTTAAAGCCAAAAGCACCTTTTTTGTCTGGTGGTGTGGTGACCAACTGAAAAAAACCGTTTTATTTCCGGGAAAAAAAACGAAGCCGCCGGCGGCCGGCCCGATCCTAAAATCGCTGATTTGGAATGGGAGGAAAGTTCAGAATTTCTCTTTCTTTTCGTCGGGGATCCAATTCGTTCGGATGTGCAAAATTGATGGTGGCACTGAGGTTGATGGAAGGCTGATTACAAAGAGGCTCTGGGGGGAAGACTGATTACAAATTAAACGAAGCCATAATCAGCCTTCCCCCAAGGCCCAATCTCAGGAAGGCTGATTACGCATGCTGTAGCATGCATATAATCAGCCTTCCTGGGTTGGGCAGCTGGGGGGAAGACTGATTACGCTGACTGAATTACGCGGAACGTGCGTATGGCCGGTGTGGCGTGAAGCACGAGCTGTACCGCTGGTGTTGGGGTCTGGCCCCAATTGACTGCAGCAGTAAATAGCAGTTGGGGGGGTACGTTGGGGGCACTAATGTTTCACGTCGTTGACAGTCTCGAGTTTGTAGTGTCCGTGATGTTTCACTTGGCTTAGGCTTAAGCTTAGGCTCCGTCCAGCCTGAGCCAAATGAAACATGGCAGGCCTGTAAAACAGCGAGGTAATAATCACTGACGTGAAACATTACGTGCGGTCGTTCCAATTTCAAAACAGTTGCATCCGGACCAGATCACTGGGAACGAACTGTCCCACAACCGATTCGGGTTTATCCGTTTTATTTTTAAATCCGTAATCAGTCTTCCCCCCAGCGCAGCTGAGTCGGGTTTATCAGCTTTATCAGGTTTATCAGCTTTATCCGGGTTATTTGTAATCAGTCTAGTCGGGTTTATCAGGTTTATCAGCTTTATCCGTTTTATTTATAATCAGTCTTCCCGGCACGGCTTTTGCCAAACCAAGACAAGACAGTTCAACATAAAAAAGCAGTTGATTTTCTTCTCTTTAGTTGGATCCGAAAAAAAACAAAGTCAAAAACCGCACTAAACATGTTGTAGAAGCTTGAGCACAAAAAAACAAAAAATCAAAGTCAGAAACCACACTGAACGTGTTGGAGAAGTTTGAGCACAAAAAAATACAATTAACAAAATCTCAAAAATACACGTTAAGCCGGAAAGGAATCGTCTGAGAGCCCAAACATCTTAAGGCGCATAAAGACAGGGTAGCAGCACTTCTTGGCGAACACTTTTTGTCTCAGTTAAAGATTTTAATGTGTTCGCAAAAAGCTGCTCTGCTCTGTCAGCACGCGCCCTAAGACGAAGACATTGAACCTCATGCCGTGCTCGCACGAGGATGTCGCGATCCGAGCGATTGTCGGACGTAAACGAGCGACACCAACGAACGAGCGCGCGATGCCACACAGCACCGCCACAAGTGAAAGCTCCGAGCGTTGCGCTGGCAAGAAACGCGACACAAATTGAAGACAGGCGCGCGTATGTGCGCAAGCTCGTCGGATACCGTCCTTCAATGTTTCAGTTTTGCTGTTGTCGAGCGTAGGCTTATGGGAAATCGGCCACACAAACTTCTACGTCTCGTATAAAGTCATCCTGTGACCGACAGACCAGGATGGTTGGAATACAGTCGGGTATAGCTTTGTTGCAGTAAAAGCCGACTGAGCTCTGTCCATATACAGTTGGGCAACTGCTGATAGCAACGACCCCATGCATTGCATATTCAATTGACGATTCTTCTTTTCATGGTTGTGACAAGCGACCAAATTGTGTAGAAAGGGAAATATCGCCGTCAATTCCAGTTTCAGATTCTGTGATTCGTGAACTTGCCAGGTTCCGAATTGCCGGCCTCTTGTGATTGCGGCTCCTTTTCTTTCTTTGCAGAATCGTTGCCTTGCTGGATTTCCTAAACTAGACCATGCTACTCGCGGCAGTAGCTGTTGGATCGCATCGCGCTACATTGATCGGGATTTGCAACGTGATGTTTCAGGAATCAGTATCTCTCTGTCGAAAATAATGCTTGACTTTTGCCACTTAACCGAAGAATTTGCTTGGCACCAGAAACATTGCGGTGTTTGACATGGCCAGGGCCGATATGAACACGATGGCGATGATGCGAGTGGCCAGCGATCATTCGGGCACTTCCATCAATTTCCACAGTTTACAACGCGGATCCGCGCGGATCAGATTAGGTCGGGGAACAACTTTTGCGCTGGACGAAATTATTGTGGCATCACTAAATTTTTCAATATCCTTAATTCAAAAAATCACGTGACCAAGGTAGATCGTGGATCATATTCGATCCGATCCGATCACCAAATCTGATATCGCTCTTGTGTATTTGGTGGCAGATCAAAATCAAGAAAACTTCGCAGTACATATTACTGTTGTGTTTGCGTGTTCCACAACTTGGGAGGTTAAAATTATCCGGTCTTTTCGTTACCTACGGGTCAGCCACGTGCTCATGAGACGACTGTTTTTAAAACTTGCTTGGCCGCCGATTCAAAAATGCGCCGGTTACACGTGTTTTCGCAAACAAAAGAAAGAGATTGGGCCGAGAGACATGATGACAAGTTGCAGCTGGCTGACCTCAATTTGTTGCGTGCTTACGCGAACAGGAGCGTTATTCAACACACAAACGTTTTGGGAGTCAAAAAAGGGAATTTACTCACCGAGGTGGAGAGCGTGTTTTATAAAAATACATGCGTTTCTCTTTCTTTCATTTCCGGAACTGGAACATTAATGGGTCCGTTCAAGTCAACTTCAAAATCAGTCGTCTCATGAGTTCGTGGCTGGACTATACAGCATGTACATGCCTACAGTGTGTATGTGAAAGAACTACATATCAATTCAAACACTAATCAAGTTCAGCGGGCGGAATTCTCGAAAGACAATTGCGCGCAATGATTCCACGTCTAGAAACTCAGAGCGACGCGTAAGGTATATGCAACACGCGTGCACAATTGGATTGCACATTGACGTGTACGCTCTCCACCTCGGTGCGTAAAGTCCCGCTTACTCCTAAAACGTGCCTGTGCTGAATAATGCTGCTGTTTATGCCCCACGTGTGCCAGATTTTTCATTTTTGATATCCGGTATCCGAATATTTTGGATTTTGGATTTCGGTGTCCTCGTCTTTTGTGTTTTCCCAACGGTACCGTTGCCGACAGTTACCAACAACGCGTCAAGCCATATCCTATGCTGCTGACAGAGAGGACCAAAGCGTGAGCAAAGAAAGCAACGTGCACGTGACAAGGATTATTGGGCAGAGTGAAACATCGGAGTACGCAGACTTTGTGGTGGCTGCTGCGACACCAACCATTGTGACACCCTGTTTTCAGGATACATCAATTTGACACGACTGGTAAAAAACCACCAACCCAGTTTCAGTTCAACGGCAACGGAAGTTTACACAATCAAAAAACTGAAGCTAAAAACAGTGCCCAGCACAACATGAAGTCATAAACAGTGATTGAAGCAATCAACAAAGATAAAAGCCATTGTAATGCGCTAACAGTGCGCACACAACACCAACTGATAAGAAACAGGATGCGAACACAATATAGCTCGAAAACAAAAAAGCACGCAGACGAGCACGTTATAAACAGTTTTCGTCTGGAGTGGTATTTTGGTATGCCCATTAGTTTTGACGATCAGTCAATCTTGCAAAAGTAGTATTACAGTATATTATTGCAATGAAATTTGTTCTGCTGGCGTCACTAATTGTGGTAAGTGCTCATAAATCCCGCATCAAACTTGGTGACCGGATCAGATCTGCTTGGTCACATAACTAATATTAGTGAAGAAAGCGTGCACTGAATGGGCTTGATTAGCCTACGCCGGAACAGTTTTTAAGCTGGTTGAAGCTGGTGTCCCAAGTAATTACTGTATCTCGGATTGATCTGAACCAAAAAACGTCACCATGTGATCGAATCGATCATTAGTTTTCGCCCAGACGTTGGTCCGAGCCGACCAAGCCGCCGAACCCGCGAATCCGTGCAAAACGCGATATGCCGCTGCGGGCACGTGCATGTGGAACTTGTTTGCTGATGAAATTGGATTGCAAGACGGCGTCGATTACGCGCGAGTGATGGACTCTGTCCAAACCTGCTTGACCGAGTAAGCTTTGTTACTATTACTCATTTTATAAAATAAAAAAACATTTTTTAAATTTTTCTTTCAGCAACGAATGTCGCATTCCCGAGTTCAAGAAGGGGCACAAACGACCGAAACGCGACCATCACACTACAGATCACCGTCGTATCTGGCAATGTGTGGAGGTGATGTTCCAATAAACTTCGGGTCCTTGAGTTTTGGGTATAATAGAAATGTATCCATGAAATGAGCAGGTTTTTACGCTTATTAGTAGGCAGGAGACTAACGGTAGATTGGCCAGCAAATTATCCCACGGTACAGAGGGACTGATCAATAAATCTTAACCCTAGGTATGTATACAGGAGCGCCTCGGCCAGGACCCAATGCAAGTGGTCAAGCAGTGCGTGCGTGATCGACATCCCGATGAACATGTGCCCGACAAGATATTCTGGCATCACGGCAAGAAGAACCAGGACAGAGGGGGACGACCAAAGTGCAAGTTCATGCAGACGATGAAAAGGTCAGAAAGGGGCTGCTGCCTCAAATTCGAAACTGAGTACTGAGGGTGGAATTGAGAAAACTTGGTGATCAGTTCGGTCTGTATTTGATCTGCGCATAAGGACTGAAAATAAGGCACACACACACACAAGTCCTGATCAATTTGGTAATGGTCAGAAGCACGGCCACCCAAACCCTGTCTTGACCACGTGCGCAGTCATGTTGGTATACCGCTATGGTGTCCTTGGATGCGCGTGGTCGCAAAGCACAGTCCTGCTAAACAACGTTGACACGCATTCACCATTCGTATTGGCTATCTGGTGAAGTTGCACTGATGATGACCTGATGCACCAGCACGGCCCGCATTTGAAACGGGGACAGCCGAAACACACAGCCCAACTGTTCCCATTACAGCATGTCCTATCTGCATCAATCGAACGCCATTCTGGGCAACGCGTGTGCCGGGGACGCAGGCAAGATATCGTCGGTGACCGAATGTATTGAAGGCCGCACTGGGCTGAATCTCGCTGAGATAATCAACAGGGATGAAATCAAACAGAACGTTTGCGCGCGAAAGAGTGAATGCGTGGACGAGTGGGTCACGTTTCATGTTCTTTTTTTAGATAAACTTTTCATTTTCTCAAAAACTGACAAGCCATATCAATTTTGGTGATGATCGGATCTGCAGGCAGATTGGGCGTCTCACGCAACTTTTTGCGCTTTTTTATTTACTGATGACACTGATGTCAGCCAGCGTGAAAATAAGTCTAAGGGCGCCCTTAGTCATAGTGGAAAATGGAAATGGAAATGCAAAAAATAATCTATGTCCAAGTTTTCCATTTCCATTTCCATTATGACTAAGGGCATATTGGAAAATGGAAAATGGAAATGAAACTGCAGCAATCATGTTTTGACATGTGACAAAAACATTTTCTGTTCCACCCAATTCTCGGCAGCTGATTGGTCAGATTTCACACAGAAAATGTTTTGTTTCATTTCCATTTTCCATTTTCCAGTATGCCCTTAGTCATAATGGAAATGGAAATGGAAAACTTGGACATAGAATATTTTTTGCATTTCCATTTCCATTTTCCACTATGACTAAGGGCGCCCTAATTTAGACGCATGTCCTATGATGTTTCACACGTTGCAGTGAGCTGACTGCATGCAAGGCACAATGGATGTCGATGTACACGTCCAAATGCGAATGCAAACGCGAACATCTGGGAGCACACAAACAGGAGTGCAAGACACAACTGAATATCGCTAATGATGGTCATGAACAGGCGACGTGTGAAGCGAAGGCACGAAAGTACAAACAGAAATACGATATGTGCGCCGAAGGATTCACGTGGCCGGCGGACTTGCAGCTGAAAACGGTTGTGTTCCAAACTATGTGTACCTTTCTTGTGCAACATGATCAAAGCTGGGAACGTTCGGTCATAAGGGTGGAATTTTCGAAACGGTGTAAAGGTCAGTTGGGCGTAAAGGTCGGTGTAAAGTTCGGTCGACAGCACAGTGTGATAGACCTCGGTGTAAACTTGAAACATTTCCTGTTATCAACGTGGAATGTTTCAAGTTTACACCAAGGTCTATCACACTGTGCTGTCGACCGAGCTTTCAGGCCTGTTTATACTCGGACTACCCGGCAGTAGCAGTCAAAAATTTGTGACTGCCCGTTCGGTCAGCTCATTAACAGAGCAAGACCAGTAGACGGCAGGCAGCAGTCAATGGACAGTGTGGAACAGGCAATCACCACAAGCAATCACTGCCTTGCCGGGCACTTCTGCATGGTAGTGACTTCTCCGAATTTTGATTTCTACTTCCCGGAAGTCAGAAGTATAAATCGACCTTTCCACCGACTTTTGCACCCAACTGACCTTTACACCGTTTCGAAAATATCACCCTAAGAAGGAATGTTCACTACAAAGGATATGGGAACAGTTTGGAGTTAGAAGTTCCTGGCAGTAACTGTAGTGTACTGACGGAGTCACATTATGTGCGCAGCTGTACCACATTTCACCCAAAATGATATGTAATGTGCTATTCATTCAAACTCAGGCCACTCGCATGAAACGTCACGGTGACCACGATGATCACGCGCATTCGCATGACTCAAACCACGCGAGTCACGCGGAGCACCATGGCACGGTGCATGGACATGATCACAATCTGAGTGGGTTGATAAATACAGTCTACCCTCTTTATAGCGACCCGCTTTACGGTGGACCATCTACATAGTGGACGTTTTTCGACGCTACAATGGTCCCCAATCTACCGCTGATCTCATGATTACAGCTCTGTATATGTAGCAGATACTATAGTGACAGAAAATACCGGGTCCCGATCATGTCACTATGCAGTAGACCATAATACAATTCAGTCTGGTTTTGTTTTTAAAATAAAAGTTCTTATTCGCAGAATTGCGCGTCAAACGTCACGATAACTCGCGCGAATCTGACCATTCGCACGACGATTATTCTGATAACTCTGATTTCTCAGGGAACGATATTTCAGCCGATGGTTTGTTATATGACTTGAACTCTTGACTCTTCACAAAACCTCTGGCTTTTCGACAATTCAAAACATCTGAAATGCGCATGTAGACCATTGATAATGATCGTGGTTTTCGTTTCAGTTTCAGACAAGCGCGTCAAACGTCACGGTGATCACATTGAGTCGCACGATTCCAACCACGCGAGTCACGCGGAGCATCACAACGCTGTGCACGGACATGATCACAAACCCAGTACGTTGTTGAATAGAGAAACTCACTCCAGGGTTTTCTTCAAAACTTTGAAATTCACTCTTTAAGAAACACTGTTTTTGCCAGAATTACGCGTTAAACGTTACGACGACTCGCGCGACCCCGATCACTCCCATGGTGGTAACTCTGCTGACTCAGGAAACGATGTTTCAAATGATGACTCTAGTGCCGCGGGGAACGATGTTTCAAACGATGCCTCTAGTGACTCGGGGAACGATGTTTCAGACGATGGTTTGTCATTTCACTTGTTCAGTCTGTCAAATACCAAAAAACTGCAAACTCTTCTTAGCAATGTTCACGCTCCGACAGTTGCAAACACCCACCTGTTGGACCCATATACTTCATGCACCTAAATAATCAACATTTCCACTTAGACAAGCGCGTGAAACGTCACGGGGAGCACGACCATGCGCATTCGCATGACTCAAACCACGCGAGTCACGCTCAGCACCACAACACCGTGCATGAACATGATCACAAACTCAGTGGGTTGATGCAACATGGGTATTTCATTGTTAAAAATTGTGAAAACTGGGTTCTAGCTTTTGTCAAAATGCCTGATTTTGTCATCAGAACTGCGCGTCAAACGTCACGAAGATTCGCGCGATAACGACCGCTCGCGTGACAGTAACTCTGACGACTCAGGCAACGATATTTCAGTCGATAACTCCGATGACTCAGGCAACGATATCTTCGACGATGGTTTGTTATCTATGTATGCAGATATTAGTGACTTCATGTGTTTTAATCGAAAACTGCAAACTCTGTCATAATAACATCTTTTCAACTTTATCTTTTCAGACAAGCGCGTGAAACGCCACAAGGACCCCAAAGATCCTGACCACTCACACCCACACTCTGTTGCAATGAGCTTCGAAACCTGAGAACACCACATCTCAGGCCTACATTTTAAGCGCTTTTATCCGGTTATGATACATTTCAGGCCATAATGCCGCTGCATCACATTAGGAGACACGTCACGTTGTTGAACCGCAGATTGATTTTCCGTACTGGTTTATTCATGCAGGACCGTGATTTCAAAAAATTCCATAATTACATAATTACGATTTGTTGAACATCATAAAAAATGACACATTACGATATAAATAAAAGTATATAAATACATATATGAAAAAGATTCTATTCTGCTGCTATGCTAATACAAGCCAGACCGGCACAGGTATAATAACTTTTCTGGGCAACATAAAGTGGTCGTATCGATCAGTAATACACGATGATAATGATGGCGTGTATGAGTCCTGGGAAATAGCCCAACAACGTGAGTATGACGTTGATGAGAAGATCAAATCCACAGCCCTTCTCCATCGCTACGCCAATCGGCTGAAATGTTTGGGATAGGGTTCAAACGGGATCGCAAATTCGGGATCGGGACTGAACCCATAAATTTTCGGGATCGGAATTCGGGATGTGGACTGTAACTCAGTTGAAAGTCCTTTGCGGATGAAATCGATGTATAATCAGAAACGATTTTGAGCGAAAATACGTAACCTCATGGAAAAATAAACAATGAGTGCAAAACGACCATAAGTTGCGCGAATGGTAAAAGACTTTCAACCTAAAAGCTTCGGGATCGATATCGAGATAAAGAGTTCGGGACCGGGATCCTGATCAGGATTTATTTTAAGATATTCAGGATCGGGGTTCTTGATCCGGATCCAAAAACCCTTAGGATCTCGAACTTCTTGATAGGATCCCTTTTGAATCCCAGTTAGGAGGGTTGTACCCTATTTGAGGGGAATGTGGCTTAGGAAGGGGAAGCATCACCGTGCTTTAACACTAAACACGATGAACTGTGAGTAAATGCCAGTTTAATAATTAGGGGCAATAACGGTGCTGCAACCAAAACCACGATCCAATGAGATGTATCTGACTGCCGTGCGGCTGGTTGGCTCCAACACTGGCTTTTGAGCAAGCATCGGGCAGCTATGCCACCTGTATCTTCGGACAAGACTCGGAATCGGACCTACATAACACAAGGACCTTTCATTCGGTTAGACATTGACTCACCGGAATGATCACCGAACAACATAGTTTCGGACAATCGGAACAAGTGAGCGGCATTTTGTATGTAGGTATGTAGCTTCAGCGACGACCCGAACCAGGGCAGAATTTGACTAACAGAATGACTGCTGAAAGTGGGTCTCTCTGTGTCTTGTGATGTACTGCAAGGAAGCAAAAAATGTGTACAAAGATGTACTGCATGCATGCAGTGTTATATTTTTGGTTATATTTTTAAAAAGAGTATTCATTCGGGCGTCCGGTTGCATGCTGCATTTATGATCGTAAAGGTTACTACTTTAACCGGGACGAATGCGCAAGGCATAAACTTTTAAAACTAGTTTCTCTTTCTTACAACATGAACATCGCACTACATTGTAGTTGTGTGCACATTTTGGCAAACAAAAATATATATATCATTTATGCTTGTTTTGTAACGAATTTGTGGTATTGTACTTGTACATATACATATGTATACTAAATTGATACACTTCAAAATTCCAATCCCAATCACATTAAATGAACATGAAGATGTAACAATGCCTAGGTCACAGGAGGCCCGGGGAGTTCCTTTGTAGTCATCGGAAGTCGGAACACTGCTTTTGGTAAAGAATTTTCTGTAGTTAAAAATTGGGGACACACCCTGACGTAAAAGTTGATACCCTCCAAGTACTGAGCGACTGCAAACACAAAATGATTCCCTTTTGGTCCCTACCTGCTTGGGAACATTTTGGTCTGCGTCTAGGTATATGAAGTTTTTATGTTTTTTGATCACCCCGATCGCCGGCAAAACGTCCCCAAGCAAGAGGGGGACCAAACGGGAATCCCGGGAATCCCCTTGTCTATACAGTCGCTCATTAAAAGAAGGGTCGCCTTTCACATCACTTTATGTACCCAATTCTTAAGTAAAATTGGTAACCAAATGTAGGTAGAGTTCCAGTGACCATAAAAACACGTAGAGTTCCAGGACTCTTGTGACATGAACACTGGTAGCTATCTAACAAAAACAGCATCTGAGATGCATATAATTTAAATATACAAAAAACGTGCACAGTATCTATCATGTATATGTACATACAGCATGTAGTTTAGCTTAGACCCAAAGCTGAACCAAGGTTTGACTGCAAGTGGGATTGAATGCGGGATGCAATTTCTAATCATTCGAGGGGCCCAAAAACAGAAACGTGTGACATGTATTATGATGAACGAGTCACTCTGAATATTTTATGCCCTATCGAACTTTCTAGCCAGAGTAACCACTGTACAGTTCACAGCACTCGGCACTTGAGTTCACGATTTGAAGATGGGAAATGGTGAGATCACAGTGATTGTGATTGATTGTCCGTGTTAAAAACCAAAATGACCAAATCTCCAATCGAATGCCAAGTGTGTCATTCGGCACATACACTCAATCTGTTGCCCCCAATTGTTGTTGTTGTTGGCGAGTCATTGGTGTTGTTGTTGCACTGCACTGGATCGACACACGAATGTTTCCGGTTCCTAAGCTCCTCCATCAGTCCCTGATGCATCATGTCGATTATGTATTCGGCCAGTTTCTCCCAAGCGGCATTTGTCGCCTCGACCTCGTGCGCTTGGATCTGAGGCGCTTCGCCGCGGCTGACACGATTGCGCATTGCGTCCTGACATAAGGGTCAAGAATCGACGAAAGTTCGTGATCGAAACGGTTTTGACTTGGACGAATATAAAGTACCAAAAGGTCGCCTGATGCCATTAATTTTGACCGAGCAGATGCACGTGGGTAACTACGTTGTTTGTTACTTATGTATATGTATAGCTGGCCGTGAGCGTGTGCTTGGTCAAGATTACAGCTAGTAGATACAGTATGTATAGTCCAGCCACCAGCTCATGAGACGACTTTTTTTAAAGCTTGCTTGGCCGCATTCAAAAATGCTCCAGATACACGTGTTTTCGCACACATGGAACACACGTGGAACCGGAACATTGTTGGATCCGCACAAGCCAATTTCAAAAAAAGTCGTCTCATGAGTTCGTGGCTGGACTATACACCAGTAATTCTGTCAATTTCTTTGATAAACCGATTTCTCAAAAGGTCAGGCTCTCGCGATGTACCAAATATGATATCGGCTCTCTTGTGCAGTTTTATAAACATAGCTAAATACGATGGCAATAAATGCATGTCAACCATACATAATTCACCAACCCCGATAGCTTTCTTCGCCAACGGGAAGTGCTCTGTTTTGAAGCCGCGTTCAATTGCCTTAACGTGTGCCTTGCCAGCCTTCTTCAAACATTGCTCACGTGGCTCGTCTTGATGTAAATTGCGCACCGTGTACGATATGATCTGAATGCAGATTTACAAAAGGCATCACATACTGCACATCACTACGTTAGACTGGTGTCTTGAGCGACTGGCAGTCACGTGACCGCTGCAGCTAATACACGCATAACGAGCTTTACGGATTAGGCAACGCGTTTGAATAGTTTCTCCCAAAAGTATTGTCGGGGTATACTTACGTATGTTTCAACCCGGCTAAGGTAAAACGGAGATCAAGGTATAAAATGGGTTGGAAATGGATTTCTGTTGGAACCGAGTTCAAGGGGATAATTTGGGCCGGCGAATCCGAAACCGGTGTCCATTTAGTCACGTGACTCCTCTAGAACGTTTTTATGGGGAGAACCGTCAATTGAGGTGATCACGTCTAAAATCGATGTCTGCTGAGGTTGTCTGGGCGCTGACTCAGAGTTTCAGGTCAGTTTTACTACACAGTCTTCCTAACAGAATGGCTATGCTAGCAGAGCCTTCTGATGGATTGTCTCGGACTCTCGTACATACATACATAGCTCAATCTCAATCTCAAATGACAATGGCTTGAAAGCTAGACAAAGACACAATGAAGGTAAAGTCGTCGCCGGATCGACCGAACGGCGATCATATACATAGTTCTCGCCCAAAGGTGTGCCCCATTGTCGCAAGAGCACACAGAATCCAACCCTAGATGAAAGCAACCACCAACCTGCACGAATTTGAGTGTTTGCGACCTGAACTTGTGCGTTTCCTTCCATTTGTCGCCGGCAGCAACAACCG
The DNA here is from genome assembly GCA_030248065.1 of Rhynchonema sp. JSB1_4. Classification (NCBI taxonomy): domain Eukaryota; kingdom Metazoa; phylum Nematoda; class Chromadorea; order Monhysterida; family Xyalidae; genus Rhynchonema; species Rhynchonema sp. JSB1_4. The sequence continues at coordinate 7,349 of JASAMV010001504.1, read as the reverse complement.
ATGGGAATTGTTTCTGAATCTCCTGGCCGCCCTGCAAAGTTGTATATTAATTTAGTCAGCATACATGGGGTATTTAGGTAATACAGTATTAACCATAAACCAAATCTTTATGAATTTTGCCTTGCTATTATGTTATAGATAGTATTTGAGCAAGCAAACACAATCAGCCCAACCTTGTCAAACATGTACGCATAAATGTCGGCCCCGAGTTCATACAAGAAATCGAATTGATCCGACCAGGATCGTCTGATGAGATCGATCTCAGTCGAGTTTAGAGGCAACGGAATGGTGGGAATCGAGCAAGTAGAGAATTGGGGTGAACTATTGCTCGCCCGTGCACACGAATGATTTCGACATCCGTCCGGCAACGGAGAAGACCCCTTCCGGCCATCTTCTGCTCCTCGGCTGTTATTCAGTGCTGATGCTCGAAAAGTTTTCGGCGATGCTTCGCTCATTGCTAGGCTTTTCTATTTATGATTTTCTTCGGAAAATTTTGAATCAAACAGATTTTGCTAATCGGTATTCGAGTCAAATTCGCATGATAGCCACCTTCACTTTAGTGAGTTTCAACTTTAATATTGTGCTGAAACGCTAAATTTGATGGAATGCGTCATCTGACAAGTTTCATTCATTACTCTAAAAATGTTCCAGTTTGACATATTAGATAACGTGAAAAGATTGAAAAAACCAGATCGTAAAAAAGCTGAAGCAGCTTCTTGCTTTTAGCACAATTATCGGTAACGGTACTCTTATGTATATGTATGTATGTAAGGCTCCACATACGGTGCACTTATAGAGTTAAAGTGAAAGTGACTTTGCCGCCAGCAGCGCTTGGCTGAGTCCTCCCCATGCACGTGTTTGCTTCATCGCCGATGTAAGCCATTTTAGGCGGGACGAACACACGATTTCTGTACTGCAAATTTTGCAGTGGTGGGAGACTGGACATGCTTGGCCAGGAATTTGACGCTCCAGATGCAAAGCGGGGGCTGCACTAAGGCAAAATGCGTGTAATGATGTGCAGGTGGCTAGAAAAATGAGGCGAGCGTATATGTACATACCAAGAATCTTTGAGAATCAAGCACGTCCCTGCATGTCTAAGAGCGAACAAAACGAATCTAAAAAAATACAGGCACATGCGACAGAAGTTTCGGAACAGCGGCGGGATTTTGTCCAAGTCAAATTTTAGAGAGCAAAAGTGCATGAATACCGCAATATGAACTGCGTGTTTGTGTGCTGCTGCATGCTTCACATATTAGCTATACTTCAGGTATTGTTGCCTACGCTTGTGTAGTATGCACAGCCAGGCATACAGTATGCAGAACTGCTTAGGACACATACTGCATGTATACATAGTAGGTATGTATACTACAGTGCCATCGAGGAAAAATGGCGCTGAACTATTGCTGAAATTGCCTGTCGCCAAAAGCAGGTATGTGGACTGGTCGAAGACGCAGGAAATAGGTATTTAGTGACACTTGAAATGTCCACCGAACAATGCAGAAATAAGACCATAATTATCTGGGGTACGGTTTTTCTGCATGATCAACTGCCCAAACGCTGTCACATCGCATTTTAGCAAAAACAGTAAACAAGCGAACTGAATATATATCTCACATGCTTAGGGATTCTCTCAAGGACATTTATTCGGACAATTAGCCATGTGACGAGTTTCGTTTATGGCTATCTCAAAGAAAATATACATAGTTAAACAATGCAAAAATTAGCCATTAGGTGTGGACCACTTTGGTTTGCGTGGTTTCCATATGCTGAATAATGACGCTCTTCGACTACAGTTCGGAATTCGGAGACCCAAACTTTTCTAGTATCGAACTTATATCGAACTCTTTCATTAGGTTGCATATCCTCGTTTTATGCGCGCCACGACAATCCAACACGTTCAAGCAAAACACAACGTATAGCCTAGCGATGCCTGCCTGCCTGGCCAAAACCGAAAATGGCAGAAAAAGCCTTGAGATCCAAGGTGCATACACGGTGGTTTAACAGCCAATTTTAGACGAATTGATGTAAATTGACACGCATTAACCGAAGAGTATCCTTACCACTACCCAGTAAGTTTTGGAACACCTTATATAACCCATGTACTGCGAGTGCAGCAATGTTGGTCTGTTTCGCCCTGCCATGTCAGTGTTTACGTGGGGCAGTTTTTGTATTGTATGGCCCAAAGGAGTGAATTTTAAACAGAAGGGTGCGCGGGGTCGCTCAGAGCAATGTAATTAACAGATACGGAAAGCAGAAACGACGCAAATGGATTCGAATTCTTCTTGAGTACGTATTGCAGATTTCCACAGGCAAACCGCAGAATTCTGAAGCGCGTTAAAAACCAATACACAATTTTTGAACCCGTTTAGAAGCAGCGGCACCATGCTAATAGTCGGCGTCGGCGCTGTACTTCAATAACATGTGTGTGACCGCATGGCTGAACGTTAAGAGCGTACTATACGTGCAAGCTGCCTATTAGTCAGGGAGGCTGTTGCAACATGCCGGACGCGGTGTCAAAAGCGTCAGACGGGCGAAAACGAGGGTTCACAACAGCAGAAAGGCCATGACTACCAGCCCTCGCATGGCTACAAGGCGCCTCATGAGACAAAGTTCCTTGACAAATCATGTATCACACTCAGTCAGATGCAAGCAGCTTGCCGTTTCTGATATCTCACCTACGCAGCTGATCTTAGTTCGAATGAGTATAATGTTTACGTTAATTGATGTAAATAAACAAACGTTATGGACAGTATTGTGGCTGCTTTTACTATTTAACCCAGGACGGGAAAACCTCGACTAGCAATGTGTGCATGCGTCTTTGATAAGCGACATAGTACAGTATGTATTTGTATCAGATGAGTTTCAAGTCACAAAGACGCTGAAGACTGTTTTGATCAGCTTTCTTTCTGACGCCTGTCTCTTCCTGTCTGACGCAAGGATGTACACCAATATTATTTTGAAAAAAGAGGTCACGTAGACACGAGCAAATTTTGACACAAGTGTTGAAAGGGAAAACAGCAGTCAAACTGATGAGGACTGTGCATGAAACCGATGCCAGCTGCAAATCATTGCCTGCGGAACACGCAGAAGCAAAAAAAAGGCGAAAGACCGCTGGCACAATAACAAGATCACAAACAGGTATTAAATCTGGGGAAAAACGTCGAGTTCCGACAGGGAGCAACCTTGAAGTTCAAACAAAGGCTGTCCAGCCACAAGGTAGCTGTAGAGACTACACTCGGGAATCGGGAAAGCATTGATGTCCGCGAGTTTGCTGTTACTTGGATCAATAACCGCATTGCAACACAAAGTCGTGTACTGTAGTCTTTACAGCAGTGTTGTTCCTTCCAAGGTCTACCTACAAAACTAGCACTGAAAAATGAACCCGGAAATTGGCTTATAGGTATTACAGTGGTCAACTCAAGTGCTGAATCACTTGGTCGTGAATTCACTTTGTACAGTCGTCAACTCACCCAGAACGCCATGTATTATTTCTCGCGCTCACTCTGGGCTGTTTTGAGTTGACGAAGTGGGTTGACCACTTGAGTTGACCACTGTAACATTAGCCCGGAAACTTGACTCTAATTAGCAACCGAGATCCGATATTATTAGTGTGCCAAAACAGCTCTGTGCCTATCTTGCAAAACTTAGATAGCGTTGATAAAGGTAGACATTATGGGTTAAAGTGCTAACAAGGTCGGCACATTAGCATGGCTACTGTGTTAAGAAGATAATAATCGGGGCAAGAGATTTCATAATAACATTTGCTATCGGTATTGGAACCAAGGAAACACTGCGTTTTTGCAATTCTAATTTACTTCCGTCTACAGTCTTGGAAACAGCAAGCGATAATGGTAAAACTGAAGTTGGCAAAACACATTGTATATACGCGCACTGTGAAACATCACAAAACGTGCCAAACACTGAATGGCACTGCCTACATTGTTTTCGAAATTTCAACGTCTCACATTTTGCTTTAATGCTTGCAGTTTCGGCTGATTTTAGCGTCAAACGTAGCAGGCTGGAAACTCCCATCCTATAACACGAAGCTTACACATAGAAGAGTGTCCACAAACATTAGAAGAAGCCCCAAATTAGCGTAAGAAATGCAGAGCTCAATACCTAACTGCAATCATAACAGCTTCGGGAGAATGTACTCTAAAAATGAAAGCGCAGTTTTGCACACCTCGATACTACTTATATTTGTACACCTGCACTTGTTGTTTTTGACCAAATCCCGAGGTGTGCTTTTCGGTACACCTGAGGTGTAATTTTCCATGCTGCGGACTGCGTAGGGCTCTGTTTTTGAAGGATGTTCGAAAAAAAGGACCGCTCCGAAACCGGACACTGCTGATTGCCACGATCCGCACACATCTTCCAATCTGTGGGCCCCATTCGAATATTTGTCGAAAGCATACTTGTTATTATTTTTCGATTCTGCTGCGCTACAAAGTGTCATCTCGGCCAACGCGTTAGCGTTGGATGTATCTTGTTATTAGAAAAGTTGAGTGCAAGGAGTTGAGACTGGCGGTTGGTCTTATGTGTATATGAAAGACACCTCGATGTAGGTAAAACTTTTGGCAAAAAGAAATTTTGACATGCGCGTGAAACATCAGCAGGCTGGAAAAACCGATTCTTCCCTATACCTGACGTGTTAAATCGGGGGTGCTGGTGTGAAGGCGTGTGTTTGCTTTTCGAAGATGTTTTGATTGCTTTCTAGAGCTGGTTGAGCCTGTACAAAACGCTGAAAATTTGGGTGCAATCGGTGCAGTATAAAGTGGTTTTTCAGACCCCTGAAAAAAGCGCAGTCCGGCGGCGACATGTTTTTGACCATTTGCTATCTCCTCCCAGGAAACTGAATGAATCCGGTCGAGTCGCATATCAATCTGAAGCTCTTGTAATTGTCCTCACGTAAGCGGAGCCCGATTTTTTATTTTTTGCTTCTATCGCTCGTACGGCCGTCCGGAAGGTTTTTCGCATTGCGAAATTTTCTTCCCAGCGTGTTTCGCGCGGTGGGCGCAGTCAGCCAATCAGCAGCAGCCGTTCACTGCGGTAATTAGCTGTTGCTTGGGACCCTGAGTTGTGTGTTGGTTTTTAACGCGCTTCAGAATTCTGCGGTTTGCCGGAAATCTGCAATACGTACTCAAGAAGAATTCGAATCCATTTGCGTCGTTTCTGCTTTCCGTATCTGTTAATTACATTGCTCTGAGCGACCCCGCTACCCTTCTGTTTAAAATTCACTCCTTTGGGCCATACAATACAAAAACTGCCCCACGTAAACACTGACATGGCAGGGCGAAACAGACCAACATTGCTGCACTCGCAGTACATGGGTTATAGAAGGCGTTCCAAAACTTACTGGGTAGTGGTAAGGATACTCTTCGGTTAATGCGTGTCAATTTACATCAATTCGTCCAAAATTGGCCGTTAAACTACCGGAGGATGCACCTTGGATCTCATGCTTTTCCTGCCATTTTGAGTTTTGGCCAGCAGGCAGGCATCGCTAGGCTATACGTTGTGTTTTGCTTGAACGTGTTGGATTGTCGTGGCGCGCATAAAACGAGGATATGCAACCTAATGAAAGAGTTCGATATAAGTTCGATACTAGAAAAGTTTGAAACTCCGAATTCCGAACTGTAGTCGAAGAGCGTCATTATTCAGCATATGGGAACCACGCAAACCAAAGTGGTCCACACCTAATGGCTAATTTTTGCATTGTTTAACTATGTATATTTTCTTTGAGATAGCCATAAACGAAACTCGTCACATGGCTAATTGTCCGAATAAATGTCCTTGGAGAGAATCCTAAGCATGTGAGATGATAATTATTTCAGTTTCGGCTTGTTGTACTTGTTTTTTTGCTAAAATGCGATGTGACAAAGCGTTTGGGCAGTTGATCATGCAGAAAAAACCGTACCCCAGATAATTATGGTCTTATTTACTCTGCATTGTGTCGGTGGACATTTATTCGGACAATTAGCCATGTGACGAGTTTCGTTTATGGCTATCTCAAAGAAAATATACATAGTTAAACAATGCAAAAATTAGCCATTAGGTGTGGACCACTTTGGTTTGCGTGGTTTCCATATGCTGAATAATGACGCTCTTCGACTACAGTTCGGAATTCGGAGACCCAAACTTTTCTAGTATCGAACTTCTATATCGAACTCTTTCATTAGGTTGCATATCCTCGTTTTATGCGCGCCACGACAATCCAAGATGTTCTAAGCAAAACACAACGTATAGCCTAGCGATGCCTGCCTGCCTGGCCAAAACACGAAAATGGCAGAAAAAGCCTTGTAGATCCAAGGTGCATACACGGTGGTTCAACAGCCAATTTTAGACGAATTGATGTAAATTGACACGCATGGCAACTGAAGAGTATCCTTACCACTACCCAGTGTCTGGAACACCTATATAACCCATGTACTGCGAGTGCAGCAATGTTGGTCTGTTTCGCCCTGCCATGTCAGTGTTTACGTGGGGCAGTTTTTATTGTATGGCCCAAAGGAGTGAATTTTAAACAGAAGGGTGCGCGGGGTCGCCTCAGAGCAATGTAATTAACAGATACGGAAAGCAGAAACGACGCAAATGGATTCGAATTCTTCTTGAGTACGTATTGCAGATTTCCACAGGCAAACCAGAATTCTGAAAGCGCGTTAAAAACCAACACACAACTCAGGGTCCCAAGCAACAGCTAATTACCGCAGTGAACGGCTGCTGCTGATTGGCTGACTGCGCCCACTGCGCTAACACGCTGGAAGAAAATTTCGCAATGCGAAAAACCTTTCGGACGACCGTACGAGCGATAGAAGCAAAAAATAAAAAATCCGGCTCCATTGATGACCACAAAATCACAAGAGCTTCAGATTGATATGCGACTCGACCGGATTCATTCAGTTTCCTGGGAGGAGATAGCAATAGGCCAAAACATGTCGCCGCCGGACTGCGCTTTTTTCGAGTGGCTGAAAAACCACTTTCTGCTGCACGGATTGCACCCAAATTTTTAGCGTCTTGTACAGGTTCAATCAGCTCCCGAAAGCAATCAAAACATCTTCGAAAACCGAACACACGCCTTCACGCCAGCACCCCCGATTTAACACGTCAGGTATAGGGAAAAATCGGTTTTTCCAGCCTGCTGATGTTTCACGCGCATGTCAAAATTTCTTTTTGCCAAAAGTTTTACCTACATCGAGGTGTCTTTCATATACACATAAGACCAACCGCCAGTCTCAACTCCTTGCACTCAACTTTTCTAATAACAAGATACATTGAACGCTAACGCGTTGGCCGATATGTACACTTTGTAGCGCAGCACAAACCAAAGCAATACGTAACTGAACGAAGGACCA
>JASAMV010001500.1:0-18344 GCA_030248065.1 Rhynchonema sp. JSB1_4 | reverse complement strand
TAAACGAATATGGTTCCCTGGCTGACTGGCATAAAAGAACGATACTGGCTTACACCACTTACACAGGAGCGACATGGTAATTATGTATGCACGTGCCTTTATCAAAGATGAACCGTTTCTTAAATGTGAATTGTGCAGAGAGTTTTTTTGCGATGGCCGCGGTGTTGAAACTGCTCTTTATCGTTCCAAACATAAGGGAACGTTTTAAAATATGCGTGTCATCCTTGTCGCTGAGCAAATCGCAAGGGTTGTGGGGTTGGGTTTGTGGGGGGGTTGGTGGGGGGGTGGGGATGACACGCATTTCTGTATCGTTCCAAACATAAGGGAACGCTTTAAAATAATGCGTGTCATCCTTGTCGCTGAGCAAACCGCAAGGATGACACGCTGTTGTAGAGGGGGGGGTTTCTGATGTTAAAAAGGGAACGTTTTAAAATATGCGTGTCATCCTTGTCGCTGAGCAAATCGCAAGGATGACACGCATCTCTGTATCGTTCCAAACATAAGGGAACGCTTTAAAATATGCGTGTCATCCTTGTCGCTGAGCAAATCGCAAGGATGACACGCATTTCTGTATCGTTCCAAACATAAGGGAACGCTTTAAAATATGCGTGTCATCCTTGTCGCTGAGCAAATCGCAAGGATGACACGCATTTCTGTATCGTTCCAAACATAAGGGAACGCTTTAAAATATGCGTGTCATCCTTGTCGCTGAACAAATCGCAAGGATGACACGCATCTCTGTATCGTTCCAAACATAAGGGAACGCTTTAAAATATGCGTGTCATCCTTGTCGCTGAACAAATCGCAAGGATGACACGCATTTCTGTATCGTTCCAAACATAAGGGAACGCTTTAAAATATGCGTGTCATCCTTGTCGCTGAACAAATCGCAAGGATGACACGCATTTCTGTATCGTTCCAAACATAAGGGAACGCTTTAAAATATGCGTGTCATCCTTGTCGCTGAACAAATCGCAAGGATGACACGCATTTCTGTATCGTTCCAAACATAAGGGAACGCTTTAAAATATGCGTGTCATCCTTGTCGCTGAACAAATCGCAAGGATGACACGCATTTCTGTATCGTTCCAAACATAAGGGAACGCTTTAAAATATGCGTGTCATCCTTGTCGCTGAACAAATCGCAAGGATGACACGCATTTCTGTATCGTTCCAAACATAAGGGAACGCTTTAAAATATGCGTGTCATCCTTGTCGCTGAACAAATCGCAAGGATGACACGCATCTCTGTATCGTTCCAAACATAAGGGAACGCTTTAAAATATGCGTGTCATCCTTGTCGCTGAGCAAATCGCAAGGATGACACGCATTTCTGTATCGTTCCAAACATAAGGGAACGCTTTAAAATATGCGTGTCATCCTTGTCGCTGAACAAATCGCAAGGATGACACGCATTTCTGTATCGTTCCAAACATAAGGGAACGCTTTAAAATATGCGTGTCATCCTTGTCGCTGAGCAAATCGCAAGGATGACACGCATTTCTGTATCGTTCCAAACATAAGGGAACGCTTTAAAATATGCGTGTCATCCTTGTCGCTGAACAAATCGCAAGGATGACACGCATTTCTGTATCGTTCCAAACATAAGGGAACGCTTTAAAATATGCGTGTCATCCTTGTCGCTGAACAAATCGCAAGGATGACACGCATTTCTGTATCGTTCCAAACATAAGGGAACGCTTTAAAATATGCGTGTCATCCTTGTCGCTGAACAAATCGCAAGGATGACACGCATTTCTGTATCGTTCCAAACATAAGGGAACGCTTTAAAATATGCGTGTCATCCTTGTCGCTGAACAAATCGCAAGGATGACACGCATTTCTGTATCGTTCCAAACATAAGGGAACGTTTTAAAATATGCGTGTCATTCTTGTCGCTGAACAAATCGCAAGGATGACACGCATGTCTGTATCGTTCCAAACATAAGGGAACGCTTTAAAATATGCGTGTCATCCTTGTCGCTGAACAAATCGCAAGGATGACACGCATTTCTGTATCGTTCCAAACATAAGGGAACGCTTTAAAATATGCGTGTCATCCTTGTCGCTGAACAAATCGCAAGGATGACACGCATTTCTGTATCGTTCCAAACATAAGGGAACGCTTTAAAATATGCGTGTCATCCTTGTCGCTGAGCAAATCGCAAGGATGACACGCATTTCTGTATCGTTCCAAACATAAGGGAACGCTTTAAAATATGCGTGTCATCCTTGTCGCTGAACAAATCGCCAGGATGGCATTTTCTGTATCTGTTCCAAACATAAGGGAACGCTTTAAAATATGCGTGTCATCCTTGTCGCTGAACAAATCGCCAGGATGACACGCATTTCTGTATCGTTCCAAACATAAGGGAACGCTTTAAAATATGCGTGTCATCCTTGTCGCTGAACAAATCGCAAGGATGACACGCATTTCTGTATCGTTCCAAACATAAGGGAACGCTTTAAAATATGCGTGTCATCCTTGTCGCTGAACAAATCGCAAGGATGACACGCATTTCTGTATCGTTCCAAACATAATGGAACGCTTTAAAATATGCGTGTCATCCTTGTCGCTGAACAAATCGCAAGGATGACACGCATTTCTTTTGTATCATTCCAAACATAAGGGAACGCTTTAAAATATGCGTGTCATCCTTGTCGCTGAGCAAATCGCAAGGATGACACGCATTTTATCGTTCCAAACATAAGGGGGGGCGCGGTGTGATGCGTCTCTTTTGTCGGAGAGAGTAGCGAGGGGGGGACGCGCGTCTGTATCGTTCCAAACATAAGGGAACGCTTTAAAATATGCGTGTCATCCTTGTCGCTGAGCAAATCGCAAGGATGACACGCATTTCTGTATCATTCCAAACATAAGGGAACGTTTTAAAATATGCGTGTCATCCTTGTCGCTGAGCAAATCGCAAGGATGACACGCATCATTCTCTGTATCGTTCCAAACATAATGGAACGCTTTAAAATATGCGTGTCATCCTTGTCGCTGAGCAAATCGCAAGGATGACACGCATTTCTGTATCGTTCCAAACATAAGGGAACGCTTTAAAATATGCGTGTCATCCTTGTCGCTGAACAAATCGCAAGGATGACACGCATTTCTGTATCGTTCCAAACATAAGGGAACGCTTTAAAATATGCGTGTCATCCTTGTCGCTGAACAAATCGCAAGGATGACACGCATTTCTGTATCGTTCCAAACATAAGGGAACGCTTTAAAATATGCGTGTCATCCTTGTCGCTGAACAAATCGCAAGGATGACACGCATTTCTGTATCGTTCCAAACATAAGGGAACGCTTTAAAATATGCGTGTCATCCTTGTCGCTGAACAAATCGCAAGGATGACACGCATTTCTGTATCGTTCCAAACATAAGGGAACGCTTTAAAATATGCGTGTCATCCTTGTCGCTGAACAAATCGCAAGGATGACACGCATTTCTGTATCGTTCCAAACATAAGGGAACGCTTTAAAATATGCGTGTCATCCTTGTCGCTGAACAAATCGCAAGGATGACACGCATTTCTGTATCGTTCCAAACATAAGGGAACGCTTTAAAATATGCGTGTCATCCTTGTCGCTGAACAAATCGCAAGGATGACACGCATTTCTGTATCGTTCCAAACATAAGGGAACGCTTTAAAATATGCGTGTCATCCTTGTCGCTGAACAAATCGCAAGGATGACACGCATTTCTGTATCGTTCCAAACATAAGGGAGCGCTTTAAAATATGCGTGTCATCCTTGTCGCTGAACAAATCGCCAGGATGACACGCTTTATGTTCCGGAATACATAGGGAACGCTTGGGGTAAAATATGCGTGTCATCCTTGTCGCTGAACAAATCAGCAGAGGATGACACGCATATCTGTATCGATCCAAACATAAGGTAGCGCTTTATAATATGTGTGTCATCCTTCTCGCTCACCAAATAAGCGCAAGGAAGACACGCGAAATTCTTGTATCGTTCCAAACATAAGGGAACGCTTTAAAATATGCGTGTCATCCTTGTCGCTGAACAAATCGCAAGGATGACACGCATTTCTGTATCGTTCCAAACATAAGGGAACGCTTTAAAATATGCGTGTCATCCTTGTCGCTGAACAAATCGCAAGGATGACACGCATTTCGGTATCGTTCCAAACATAAGGGAACGATTTAAAATATGCGTGTCATCCTTGTCGCTGAACAAATCGCAAGGATGACACGCGATCGTTCCGAAACATTAAGGGAACGCTTTAAAATATGCGTGTCATCCTTGCCTCACCCGCTGAACAAATCCAAAGAAAACCCCCCTTCTCTTTATCTTACCAAACATAAGGGAACGCTTTAAATTAATGAGTGTCATCCTTGTCTCTGATCAAATCGCAAGGATGACACGCATGTCTGTATCGTTCCAAACATAAAGGACCGTTTTAAAATGCGCGTGTCATCCTTGTCGCTGAACAAATCGCAAGGATGACGCGCATTTCAACACAAAACCCTAACACCTGTATCGTTCCAAACAAAAGGCAACGCTTTAAAATCTGAGTGTCATCCTTGTCGCTGAACAAATCGCAAGGATGACACGCATTTCTGTATCGTTCCAAACATAAGGGAACGCTTTAAAATATGCGTGTCATCCTTGTCGCTGAGCAAATCGCAAGGATGACACGCATTTCTGTATCGTTCCAAACATAAGGGAACGCTTTAAAATATGCGTGTCATCCTTGTCGCTGAACAAATCGCAAGGATGACACGCGATTTGTATCGTCCAAAAAAGGGAACGTTTAAAATATGCGTGTCATCGTTGTCGCTGAACAAATCGCAAGGAATGACAAGCAATCTCGTATCGTTCGAAACCTAAGGGAACACTTTAAAATATGCGTGTCATCCTTGTCGCTGAACAAATCGCAAGGATGACACGCATTTCTGTATCGTTCCAAACATAAGGGAACGCTTTAAAATATGCGTGTCATCCTTGTCGCTGAACAAATCGCAAGGATGACACGCATTTCTGTATCGTTCCAAACATAAGGGAACGCTTTAAAATATGCGTGTCATCCTTGTCGCTGAACAAATCGCAAGGATGACCCGATTCTCTGTATCGTTCCAAACATAAGGGAACGCTTTAAAATATGCGTGTCATCCTTGTCGCTGAACAAATCGCAAGGATGACACGCATTTCTGTATCGTTCCAAACATAAGGGAACGCTTTAAAATATGCGTGTCATCCTTGTCGCTGAGCAAATCGCAAGGATGACACGCATTTCTGTATCGTTCCAAACATAAGGGAACGCTTTAAAATATGCGTGTCATCCTTGTCGCTGAACAAATCGCAAGGATGACACGCATTTCTGTATCGTTCCAAACATAAGGGAACGCTTTAAAATATGCGTGTCATCCTTGTCGCTGAACAAATCGCAAGGATGACACGCATCTGGAAAGCATTTCTGTATCGTTCCAAACATAAGGGAACGTTTTAAAATATGCGTGTCATCCTTGTCGCTGAACAAATCGCAAGGATGACACGCATTTCTGTATCGTTCCAAGCATGAAGGAACGTTTAAAAAATATGCGTGTCATCCTTCTCGCTATACAAAGCGTAAGGATGACAATCTTCTCTGTATCGTTCCAAACATAAGGGAACGCTTTAAATCTGTCATCGTGGGTGCGCTCGTTCAATAGGGATAAATATTGCGTGTCATCCTTGTCGCTGAACAAATCGCAGAGGATGACAAATAGCGTGTATGCTCTGTATGGTTCCAAACATAAGGGAACGGCTTTTAAAAAATGTTTCGCGGAATCATAACACCAGAAAGGTTTCGATTAGCTTTTTAACAGAAATGTTTAGATAAGCTTTTTACACCCAGAAATGTTTCGATTAGACTTTTTACACCCAGAAAATGTTTTAATTAACAAATTAATTTTTTACACCCGAGAAATGTTTCGATTAGCTTTTTACACCCAGAAATGTTTCGATTAGTTTTTTACACCCAGAAATGTTTCAATTAACTTTTTACACCCAGAAATGTTTCGATTAGCTTTTTACACCCAGAAATGTTTCGATTATTTTCTTTTTTACTTTTTACACCCAGAAATGTTTCGATTAACTTTTTACACCCAGAAATGTTTCAATTAACTTTTTACACCCAGAAATGTTTCGATTAGCTTTTTACACCCAGAAATGTTTCAATTAACTTTTTACACCCAGAAATGTTTCGATTAGCTTTTTACACCCAGAAATGTTTCAATTAACTTTTTACACCCAGAAATGTTTCGATTAGCTTTTTACACCCAGAAATGTTTCAATTAACTTTTTACACCCAGAAATGTTTCGATTAACTTTTTACACCCAGAAATGTTTCAATTAACTTTTTACACCCAGAAATGTTTCGATTAGCTTTTTACACCCAGAAATGTTTCAATTAACTTTTTACACCCAGAAATGTTTCGATTAGCTTTTTACACCCAGAAATGTTTCGATTAGCTTTTTACACCCAGAAATGTTTCGATTAGCTTTTTACACCCAGAAATGTTTCAATTAACTTTTTACACCCAGAAATGTTTCGATTAGCTTTTTACACCCAGAAATGTTTCGATTAACTTTTTACGCCCAGAAATGTTTCAATTAACTTTTTACACCCAGAAATGTTTCGATTAGCTTTTTACGCCCAGAAATGTTTCAATTAACTTTTTACACCCAGAAATGTTTCGATTAGCTTTTTACACCCAGAAATGTTTCGCATAACTTTCTACACCCAGAAATGTTTCGATTAGCTTTTTACACCCAGAAATGTTTCGATTAGCTTTTTACACCCGGAAATGTTTCGATTAACTTCTTACACCCAAAAATGTTTCGAATGGGTTTTTAAGAGCCAGAAATATTTCGAGCAGGTTTCTAGGATCTACAAATGTTTTAATTGGGTCTCAGACACTGAAAGGCTTTGACTAAATTACTCTAACGGTAAGAAATGTTTGGATTCAGTTTCTACCAAGAGAAATGCTTCGACCAACCTCTTTACATCCAAAAAAATGTTTTGATCATAATGTGACCAAAGTGCGAACCTTCACAAGATTCCTTCCTGTTGATGATCAGAATAGTTGTTTCCTCTGGTATCCAATTGGTATACTTTCTTTGTTAGCGCACCAAGTGTGGTCAGTGGCGAGTGCACGCAGTGTGAGTGAGCGCGTGCTGCATTGTTCACGGTGTATCTGAAAATAGACTGGATCCAGCTTTATCATGTCTGTACATAATACGCGCAGAATTGCCTGGTGAATCTGATGAAATGTCAACTAACTTTCAGAGACTTCCCTATTTCAAATTAGCCACATGTTTGGTTCCGACAAAGGCGTGTTTTTCGAAAAACTTTCGAAACCAAAGAAAGTTAAATTCGAGGGGGCTGTGTGATACAATAACTATTAATTAGCGCAAAGAGTACACAGGACTGAGATTGGTCAGGCAATAATATTACCTGCGCAGTACGCGCCAATGCACTAACACACGCGAACGAAACAGGCAGCTTCCAGCTGAAGATGCACTCAGCTGGTGGGCACGCGCGCGCGTTGCGAGCGGGCCGTCACACTTTTGACCATAACTTTTTATTGGCTGGTCCGATTTTAATCATCCCAAAAGCAAAAATATGCAGCATCGCAATCTGCGTCGAATGAAACTAAAATCATCATTGTGGAGCATTACTATCCCACGCTACCGTCCAAAATATGCCGAAGGGTGCGTTTTCGGCAAAAAAATAGGGTGACAAAAGTTGGATGGGGCTGTGTGATACCAAAAAATTTGGAACGCTTCACGAATATGCGTGTCATCCTTGCGCAGGGGCCATGCTAATCTTCTCTGTATCGTTCCAATTTTAGTATATGTCTATGGAATAGACGATTCCCTACAAAACGCACCCTCCTTTTATCAAATAGACCCGTTCCTGTAGCATCAGCGCACAGCCAACTGACGCAGTCCTTTGTAAAACAGCCTGCTGCTGCGCACACACGGTTTAATGTATGTGCGTATGTGTGTATGTGTGCCTGAGCTACCAAGCACACATACGCTATACGTTTAAAGGGGGCAGTACATTCACCTACGTGCAATGACTCACCTCTCTACAGGCCACGCGCACCAATACATTCGTGGTCTCAAAAATGTTTCGACCAACATTGCTGAATTTTTTGCTGACTGCTGTCAGATTATGCTGACAAACTTAGGAAAACAAAGTGTTCTGCGTACATTTTTGCCAATATTAAGCTGCAAAAAACATCCACGTGGCGAGGCGCTATCCATGAAATGCCACAGTGCTCAGTATCATTCCAAAGGATGTGTGCATATCGGACCTTCGGATGGGTGTTATGAGGCATGTTCTTATTTCGTGAAAAGATCTTTACGTTAAGCAGCGCTGCATACCCAACAATTGGCTTTGCGTTCATTCAGCTGTATTATACCGTGCTGCAATTGGTTCTGCATGTCTGTCACCTCATCAATCACAGGTGCTTGCCTTGAGTGTCCGATTGTGTTTGCTGGTCATAGACTGCCAGTTGGAGTTGACTACAGTGAGGGGCCTTTTTGCCAACTTCAGGAATCGGAAGGACATATTTTATGAAACATGGGAACAGAAGCGAATAAACCTTGGAATCAAACTTTTCACAGCTCTATTTGAATACAACCTTTGCAGCATCAGGAAAAACATGATTTTGTCGATTATGACCGATTGGAAATAATTCGTTCTGTGTCGCTGGTGCAGGGTTGAAAAGATCCTTGCGGGCTAACCTCTCATGTTGTGGTTACGATAACGGTTGAGAAAACGTTTATGGTTGCCAACACAAACGCGCGCTCCGCGCGCCTTTGTGAGGCAAAAATAAACTATTCTCTCAATCGTTATCGTAACCACAACATGAGAGGTTAGCCCACAAGGACCTTTCCAACCCTGCACCAGCGACACAGAACGAATTATTTCCGATCTGTCATAATCGACAAAGTCATATTTTCCTGATGCTGCAAAGGTTGTATTCAAATACAGCTGTGAAAAGTTTGATTCCAAGGTTTATTCGCTTCTGTTCCCATGTTTCATAAAATATGTCCTTCCGATTCCTGAAGTTGGCAAAAAGGCCCCTCACTGTAGTCAACTCCAACTGGCAGTCTATGACCAGCAAACACAATCGGACACTCAAGGCAAGCACCTGTGGTGAGGTGACAGACATGCAGAACCAATTGCAGCACGGTATAATACAGCTGAATGAGCGCAAAGCCAATTGTTGGGTATGCAGCGCTGCTTAACGTAAAGATCTTTTCACGAAATAAGAACATGCCTCATAACACCCATCCGAAGGTCCGATATGCACACATCCTTTGGAATGATCTATGCGTTCTTTGAGCATAGTGTCATTTCATCGATGGCGCATCACCACGTGGGGTTCATATCAAGCTTGGTGATCAGATGTGATCGGATGCGACTTGCGTAGGCACGATTCATGCGTTAACGATATTAAGGAAATACACCGGCGCTACTCCTCTTCCAGCTTATTATGGCGGACTTGGCTTAAACGTTGAACTATGCGGAGTTATTCCGGATGACTTTTTAATTTTTGCGCTTTCTGAAAACATTTAAAATTCATCCGGAAACCGAAATCCGGAAATATTTTTCTAAAACGCAAGCAGTGTTCCACATCAGATAGATTAAAGTTTTTACCGGTACATGCAAATAGAGGGTGTCTCAAAAGTGCCCTTCACGTACTTTTTTAACACCGTAAAAACCTAAATAGAAGGGGGGCTCTATTAACTCACTGACCCCATTTTGGGGGGCTCTATTCCGGGGGGCTCTATTAATTCACTGACCCGAACCTGAAAAATTGTTCCCAGAAATACAACCAAAAACCCTAAAAAGGGGTTTGAAACGATGTTTTTTCGCTTGTAATCGCATTTATTCGTGTCTATTCGTCAATAGGAGGCGTATTATGTGCTCTGAACAAACAACAAACGTGCATAAATGTACCAGTACACCACTATCAAGCCCTAATACACTACAGTATAGGGGATGTTACTTAGGGGTGGGGCTCTATTCCGGGGGGGGGGGCTCTATTAATTCACTGACCCCTTTTTGGGGGGGGCTGTATTATACGGGGGGGGGGCTCTATTCCGGGGGGGCTGTATTTAGGTTTTTACGGTATGTCATATGTAGCTCACGTTTAGGTAACGGAAATTGTTAAATTATGGCGCAATCGAATCAGACGGCGCTTCCGAATGTGTTTAATGCGCAAAATAATTCATCTCTCCCATTGCCTGATGTTTCAGGCCACTTTATAATGCTTTTTGGCGCCTTTTTCTGCGCAGCGAGAATAAATGAATTATGAAAAGATCCGATCACGGTCGGTTTTGTCACTTCACTGTTGTTTTCTGATGTTTCATTTTAAAGGATGTTTGAGAAGTACCAACATTGCTATCATTGTGTTACAGAAAGCATGAGGTCAGTTTTTATCGAATGGCAGACAATTAGAAATGCATGAAACCACCATCGGGACAGCAACCCCAACACGTCTCTGATTCTAGCCTCCAACTGAACCAAATCTTGACGCTGAGTGGGTTGTTGAAGAAACCCAGAGGTGACAGGTCGAGGCTTCAAGGTGGCTGCCATTGAGATTGTCATGATAGATTCTGACCACCTTTAGGACTGGGCACTAGTTCACCGGAAAGCTGAGCTGCCTACTCAAATTGAGAGCTTCCCACTAATTCTGTTCTTGCGTCTGATAGCAGCATGAACACACGGCGCTGTGTTTTGTGCTGTTCTCCTAACGATGTAAATTATAAATTAAACAAATTGTGCGAAAAATACGCGTAAATCGTTGCGAAAATCACAAGCAAAAAAGACTGGCACACTTTTCATCAAATAATTTCAGCTAAGCTCATGGTTTTAAGCCGAGTTGCACAGCAGCCCAATGGGCGGGTTACGTAGGCGGCTGCACCAAGGTTATGCATCACTGGAAATTCGCCATCCTAATTCTGTTTTCATGGCCACAAGCCAAAAAAAATTGTTTTTGCTCAATCCTGGGCCTGGCATAGTAAATAATGAATATCACTACGTAAATAATGCGCATTGGTAAAAGTCAGGTTTTCTTCATTTTGGGATCCCTCATAATTTTCCCGCTGTGTCCGCTGCTGCATGATGTAATAATATATGTATATGTAATGAAATGTAAAAAAACAGGTGCTGCCATTGATCTCTCACGCACTGATGGCAATCTCCCTTTAGGCTGCCTTCACAATGCATGCGCGTTTGCGCGTTTGCGCATTTGCGCACGAAACTGACGCGCATTTGTGTTCACAATGCATTTGCGCGTTTGCGCATCTGCGCGTTTGCGCGCCGAGCTCGTGCGCATGCGCAAACGCGCACGCGCATTTGTGTTCACAATGCATTTGCGCGTTTGCGCGTCTGCGCGTTTTTGACGCGCAAACGCGCAAAAATACGATTAGGATTGGTTCTAATTTTGCGTGCGCGTTTGGCTTGCCCGAGCTGCCTGAAGCAAAAAAACATTATTATTTCAACAAATTATATTTTAAAAACGATATGGCCACCCGTTACGATCCTTTTACGTTTGTTGTTTTATCACTCAGCCATTGTTTATGTTTCATTTCAAAAGTCATTCTTTCACAGGAAACAAAATGTCGAAAATTGTATTTTTCACAACTTGTCGTGTTTGTTTCTTGTTCGTATGCTTTTCTTTGAACAATTTCAATGGAATCGGGTGGAGGGTTCAACTTTTGTTCTGTTTGATAGTAATTTTATGTATTTTCTATCATTCGTTGCCAAAAAATATTCCGCAATCTCAAGTTTTCCTTTTAAAAATTACATCATGGGACAGCAAAGGTGAATGCTCATCAACAGACGATGAGCTCAATCTCCCGCCGGACGCATGCCAGCCCGGTACGAATATGAAAATGCAAAAAAAACAACTGTTCCAAATTTCATGCACACGCTATTCTAATCTGATGCGCAAACGCGCATGTCCATTGTGAACACAGATGCGCACTGCGCGTTTGCGCATTTGCGCGTTTGCGCATGCGCGTTTGCGCGTGCGCGTTTGCGCATGAAATTTGCATTGTGAACACCAATGCGCGTCAAAAAATGTGACGCGCAAACGCGCATGCGCAAACGCGCAAATGCGCAAACGCGCAAACGCGCATGCATTGTGAAGGCAGCCTTAATGCTGCAGCTGTGTGCTTTGTTTGTTGTGCTGCTTGCTGCATACAGCAGCCTGTGCGTGTGTTATCAATCAATCACACACAATACACAGTGCTGTGTGAATTTTATCACACTGAACCACAAGCATGACGTCATTGAGTTGCGTTCGTTCTTGGCATTGCATGCCATGCACAAATCTCAGATTAATTTCAGGTTGAAGAGCTCAAATCACTGCCTCGCGTCAACTTGTACTCAGCCGAACAACTGTGGTGCGACTTCAGTCAACCATGTCATTGGAGATCAGAGGGACTCGGGGGAACAACGTGGAAATGGGCGCCGTATTTACCGGATTCGTTACACGTTTTGGCCGTGACACAAACATTGGCGTTACCGAGTTGGTTGAAATGCTTTGTTCTCGCAATCGGAAACAATTTGCTTGCGGTCGAGGTGCCATGTTGTCCAAAATTGATGGGCATTTTGACCATAAAACCAGTGGGAGGTTTTTGCTTTTGGCTCTTGGCTGGTTGATAAATTGATAAAAGTGTGAGAAAAAAGTGAGAAATGAAATGTGCCGACATTGTATTTGCAGGCGCTTATTTTACAAATCACTTCGAGCAGCGATATCAATCTTGGTCATCAGATCGGATCGGATGTGATATCCCTTGGTCACGAGACTTTTTTGAATCAACGATATTAAAAAATTTTGTCATGCCACTATTTTATATTTGAAAGGTGTTCCCCGACCTAAGCTGGACGAAATCAGGTAGTGGCTCCGGTAAATTTCTTAATATCCTCAATGCAAGAATCACGCTCTAAAGCAGGCACTTTCGATCACATATCCGATTACCGAGTTTCATATCGACCTTCATAATTTCAGCCAAACCCCCGTTCGTATTTCTGCACGCCAACGGTGCGCCGGGTGATAAGCTTGTCAGTTCAGTTATAGAATGTCAAACAGGGCATGGCATAGTACAGGTATAACTGTTTTCGTTATCATTTCAAATTTTTTTATCAAAATCAAAAGTTGAGAAACATGTAAAATTTAGAAGTTCGGAATTCATAGGTGGTATCAGCCAAATTATTTTAGACAATCAGAAATGCTTTATTTTCAGTTTCAATACTGGAAAACGACGGATATTGTGTTACGAATATGTCAAGTGGATCTTTACGGTCGACTGAATTTATTCTGCCACGATTTACAAACTGGAAATCGAGTGGCTGGAATTGCTACAATACAACTACCGGAGGCCAATCAGCCGTTCAAGGTAATGTCTTTGCCATGTTGGGCGTTGAGTTTTGCACTCGAAATATTTCTGGTGCCACACCAAAGCCGGCGGTATGCACTTTGCTGGCTACCGCAGTTGGGCAAGAAAATCCTGCGCCCGATTGCACTGCTTTTGCACGGGGATCTGTATACCAAGTACTATCCAATACCATGTTCCCCCATCGAACAAACATGATCAATTCTTTTCACGTGTCAGGTTGCGATCAGCGGAGTGGGCGAAGGTTTCCTAGCTCTTGACTCAATCCAATACGCTGGTAATCTGTGTCGACCAACTGAACCACCTCCAACGACAACGACTGAGTTTATTACGCCAGAACCATTACCGAGTGGAGGACAGGTGGGGCAAAGCATGGATGAAAAGAGGCACTATTATGTTTGATTTGCTTGTACGACACAGTCCTCCCAATAATGTCACTGTAAAAGGGGTAACGTTACTGTAATTGATAGCACAGTTGCGTCCAGGGTTGGGCAAAAAACGTTTTTTTCTTCAAAAAATCGTTTTTTTAAAAAACGTTTTTTTTAAACGCCCAGATGACCAAAACATGCCCCAAAAAAATTGGAAAACGCTCATGTTGGGAAGGAAACGTGGTTAAATGAAGTAATTCTATGTGTTCTGAGGCAAAATAAACGGGTTTCAACCCTTTTCTGGCGAGTTGTTAAGATCCCATATCAGACCCGCATCATGGGACCAACTTTGGCCGGGGTCATCATTGAAAGTCAAACTCCGTATATCGACGTGTCTCGACAAAGTAAACATTGGTCCAAAATTTTTTGAAAAAAATTGGACAAAAAATTGATTTTCCTTGAAAATCAGGGTACTTTCCCTGAAAAATCAGGAAAAATCTTCGTCGTTTTTTTAAGAAAAAAAATCCGTCGTTTTTTTGCCCAACCCTGGTTGCGTCAGCTGAGGTTATCACTAGTCTTCGCTCTATACAGTGAATTTCCACAAAGTGAACGCATCTCTCCAGTCTCCATATACGTAGTGGACACATGGCATGTCCAGAATTTTCACGTGTTATGCTGTAACTCTCTATATAGTGATATCAACGATTTCGCTGCCTGAGTGGTTTCCTAAGTACTGAAACGCCTCGTTACTGACCAAAACGGAGGCACCAAAAACTCAAGTACGAATTTTTGCAATATAGTCAGCGAAAATATCGTGAGCATGGAACAAAGTTTGCTGACGGAAAAAAGTGACAAAGTTAGCTGACGGAAAAGAAGTGACAAAGTTAGCTGACGGAAAAGAAGTGACAAAGTTAGCTGACGGAAAAAAGTGACAAAGTTAGCTGACGGAAAAAAGTGACAAAGTTAGCTGACGGAAAAAAGTGACAAAGTTAGCTGACGGAAAAAAGTGACAAAGTTAGCTGACGGAAAAAAGTGACAACGTTAGCTGACGGAAAAGAAGTGACAAAGTTAGCTGACGGAAAAGAAGTGACAAAGTTAGCTGACGGAAAAGAAGTGACAAAGTTAGCAGACGAATTGACGCGTTTTATCTGTTGTTCAGGGCGTGAATTCAAAGTTATGCATACAATATGCGTGTGGCTTCTGGAATGAGCTTATTTACAATCGCTACCTACTGTATGTGAACAATCCGCACCCCATGATTTGAACCAACCCCTCCGGATTTGCATTTTGCAACGCAAAACAACTGATTTTGTTTTTTCAGCACAAGCGCACGGTGGGTGGCGGCCACGGTCCGTTCTTCGACCGGCGGACAGCGGATTTTATCGTGGACACCGACCAGTTGACATGTGACACATTTGACAGTGGCAGTGAATGGGCGTGTCAATGGGGTGAGTCCGGCTGATGTTTGACGGAAATACCAGTTGGTCACACACCTTGGTAATCAAGTCACGTTTTGCCTGTTGTTTATTGGGCATTACGTGACAATGTCACTCTTTTCGATCAGCACAGGCATGCGTACCTAACGCAGGCTTGTTAACATACGCTAATAGTTCATGCAGTAATCCCATATTATGGAAATTGAAGAAATTGAACTAGTATCACTCTAATGTCACTCTATCTCTGGCCAAGTTCAGTGGTCATAGGTATACTCTGACAATTCTTTTGAGAGAAACTTTTCAAACGCGTTGCCTGATCCGTAAAGCGCATGGTGCGTGCACTGGCTATAGCAGTCACGTGACTTCCGAAGCCAGTGCACGCATAATGCGCTTTACGGATCAGGCAACGCGGTTGAAAAGTTTCTCCCAAAAGAATTGCCAGAGTATAACTGCGAGATACTTGCAACCAGACGAAGGCAGATATGTTCGCTGGCCGGCCATGTTATATCATAGTGTTGGCGGGGTTATTTGTGGCACTATCATTAGTCTCACACCACACTTTATGCTGGACAAGGTGTAAAATATGCAATGCATAGTTGCTTGCAAACTGTAATTGTGTTGTTAACGTTGGCCTGGCATACCACCGCCTGTGGGTTAAAGATCGACGGACGACTGACTGTGAACAGAGAAGGCAAAAATGAGCTTCTGATTGTGTTCAAGATGTGCCTTCGTGCAAAAAAGGTGCTTCAACTTGCCCAGGTTCCACGCAATGGCGCCCAATTGTGCAGAAATCGCCCGGTCTCCCACACGGTCTTGATTTCCCAGCCGTGTTCCACAGTTCGCATCCCGATCTGCCGCAAAACTATCTCGCGTCAGATCCAATGTGGTGTCAGAAAAACGAGGGTCAGGCATGTGCATTCTTGCATTTGATTGGGCTTTTTACCTTCCTACACTTTTTTAATTTTAATTTATTGTTCTTGAAATCGAAAGTCAAAGAATTAGCACACCTTAGGAAGACAGTGCGTCAGCCATCCGTGCGCTGATGCTACAGGAATGGGTCTATTTGATAAAAGGAGGGTGCGTTTTGTAGGCAATCGTCTATTCCATAGACATATACTAAAATTGGAACGATACAGAGAAGATTAGCATGGCCTTCAACAGTCGAAATAAAACCTAAGCTTGGATGGTTACTTTCAGTAAATTAAATTTAAACGATAATAAAAATTAAAAAATGCAGGTGTTGTTCAACTACTGGCTCAGCGGTCCAACTTCAGTGCGCGTTTGTGCCAGTGAATTTGGCACGGGTGTGAATCTGCACTGCAGTCATCCGTTCAACATATCACATCCGCAGTACCCGGGTCCTGTGACTGTGAATATTCCAACGATAACATTGCCGTTTGAGGTTTGAAACACGTTTTCCAGACGATTGAAATAAAGAAATGGTTGGTACCGGCACATGCCTGAAATTGAATTCATAACTGCATGAGCCATCCTCACCAGAAAGCGTGAATTCCACGATCGGTGTACCAGGTCATTGTCAGTGCGATGCTGATAACGCTCCTTTGTCATCACTTGAGACAAAATAGTCATGAACATGTCCTATGGCTTCGTGGACACGTCACAGATGGTGCAAGCAAATTAATGGAGTAACCCCAATCTTCATGTACCTTGCAGCTGCGTTTCGAAGCACTCTACGGCCCGACCACACCAGCGCTGGCGCAGTACGCCATAATTGATGACATTGCCTACTTTGCCGAGATCTGTGATGGACCAATGCCAGATGCAGGCGTACTGCCTGCAGCCACACACCCACCGCTGCCGAGACCCGGCGTGTAAGAATGGAGTTTTGTTCCTTGAATGTTTGAAACATCAGCCAGTCGCTACTCGTGCCGATAAAAATAATGGCCTGATGTGGCACCCGACGGGTGAGCATCGTAGCGTGATGCACCCTGCATTTGACGGTTGAGCGCAGATTTCTTTGACAGATAGGTCAAATATCAGCTGCTATCAAAAACTCGGTGATTCTTGTTATCATGCCCATCGACCTGGTACACCGGCTGTACGCCACCAGGCATCAAAAAGCTCTGCGCCAGCCCTTCAACTCAACGCATGTTTAGTAAATCACATTTTGACTGCGAGCTTTGCTACGTTGTGTTGCGTGAGCCGTGGGCGAATCGTGGAAAGACGCACCAGCGACCTTCTCCAGCACATCCACGCCACACGTGCAACTAATCACGGCCGGTTGGCTGCCTCCGGATGACTATGAAACATCAGGTGGCAACGGAGGCGACAATGTGATCTTCAACAATTATGGAGATGGAGGATCGGACCTGTTCTTCCCTGAATCAGCAAGCACAACCGCAACTACAACAGCTCTGAGCACAAGCACAAGAGTGCAGTGGACCCGATTGCCCAGGGTCAAACCTGTCACGTCGTTTACACCAGTGGTGCCGACCATTATAAAGTTTGTGAACTATTTTGGATTTGCCAGCCATTTCAGTGATGATTTGCTATTAATTATTTACACTCAATCCGAACTAGTTCTCGGCAAATTTATAGTCCGGGTTCGGTGTTCTAGGGAACAACAACGCGGGTCGAAATTACAGGTCCAGCAAATCTGAAAAATTTCACGCGACCAAGGCAAGACGTGAGATCAAATAAAATCGCTTAATTTAATATTTGCTAAAAAAAGCTATTTTTTATTCCAGTTACACCGAAAAACCGAAACCCAACTATCGAGCGTCGATCATCTGCGAAGAGCTGAACTGCGACTTTGAAGGTTCGAAAAGAACAAGCGTTTCCAAGATTTACATATTGTATTCGAATTATTTACAAAATTTTTGTAAAAAAAACTCAACAGTATTTTTTCTGCAGACGGTTACTGCGGCTATCGGCAGGGTTCGTTCCATCACACCACATTTTGGTCGAGGAGAATGATCGGATTTGGCCGGCCGATTAGTCGGTTGACGGATGTGCAGACAAGTGAGACGGGGGGCTCGGGATGACGCGCACATTTTTTAGTTTTAGTGGAAGATTTTTGCTCACTTTGTTGACATCAAACTGTATCAACTTTGTGGAGGCAGGCACAAACAAACCAAAAATTGC
>JASAMV010001498.1:0-63556 GCA_030248065.1 Rhynchonema sp. JSB1_4 | reverse complement strand
CCAGATCAGGCCCCACTAAATCTGAAATAACATCACAGAAGCGCGCAGCAAAATGGCTGCATCGCCGTCGTCGAGCGGCAGCCAATCAGCGACGAGCAGCGAGCCAATCAGCGTGCAAATACAAACGCCAAGCAGCCAATCAGAATCGATCGTACGCCAACCTCCAATCCTAATGTTGCCCGTATCGTTGGCCGATTCGACCACCAACGGAAGCATCAGTCTGTCTTCGAAATCAAACGTCATTTGTCGCGCTGCAGCACCACTGATCACCGAACAAGCACCATCAGGTAGCTCGAATTGTTTACAGGTTTTGTTACGAAGCAGCCGAGGGACCAACGAATCAGCAATCAATAAGTACATAGACTGTAAATGTTGTCAGGTTGTGCGCTCTCTTTCATGACCAGCTTCACACGCCTATAGTTACAGTGCGACGGCAACGTTACTAACCAATTTCAGACCCGAGCTCGCCAACGTCTCCGCGTCTGAAACGTCCCAGTCCGCTCACACCGGAGGCTATGCGTCGTATCCATCTGCTAACCAACGGCACTACCGACCATCTAGCCCTGCCACCCTACTATGACCCGGCAAAGTTGTCCCCTTTGCTCAGTCCCAACTATCCGACGTCGGATCTGGGCCCGAGTTTGGGTAGTTCCCCTCGGTCCTCTATCACCGGGTCACTATTATCTCCCGGATCATATCTGCCGTCCGGTTTCGGTCAGTTTCGTGATATGAAGAAATCCAGCTCCGACTATACGGACGTGGATTCGGATTTGGGCAAGGTCAGTTTCAGCGCTATGCTTGCCTGATTCTTCAAGGTGACAATGGCTATGACCATGTTATTTCAGGATCTGCTGTTGCTCAGTCCGGCACCATTCAGCCCGTTCAGCGATTCAGCATTCGTTGATTCGAACCACTGCGAGCACGCGGGTCAGTGCGTTGAAACATTTCCTGAATTGTCAAGACTGATCATGTTTGATTTGTTCAGGTCAAAGCCAGTATTCGTCAGTCACATTGTCACCCCTTGGCAAACGATCGGCTGGTGGGTCAATCAGCAGCACTGGCAGTCATGGATCGCTTCATTTCAAGTACACACCTGTTTTTAACTTTCTTTGCAAAATTCATGATTAATGGTCAATATTTTCTTAGTCAACATCCGAAGTTTAGACCGTGGCGCAGGTTGGCATAAATCTTGAAAATTAGTGTGTGGAACATCTGCTTTCGCCCCGTGAAGCACATCACGCACCATTTGGCGTGCAGCACTGATTGAACCCCGAAGCCCGAAACGCGATATCCCGAAACATCGTGTAATAAACGCGTCCCTCAATTTCAGTTTCGAGGACACGGCACTCCTGATGAACAACAGTTCGTCAGCCCACGCGTTGGACGGCCAACATCAGGCTCATCTGACAACAACAACCACCGGGGGCACTGGCTTCCTTGCCGTGCCCACTGTCAGTCAACATCGACTGCGCAGTCAATCAGCAACGGATGTTTCAGGGGGTAACGTGTGATTGCCTTGATGGATCAGGCTCAATGTTATTCGCGAATTCCGTTCGTTCAGGCGAACAATCAGGGCACAACGGCGCAGCGCAGATGGCTGACGTGCCAAATGGACAATCGCAGTCGCATCAACAATTCAAGAAACGATTGATGCGCAAATACGAACGCGAGCAGAAGACGCATTCGGACACGGCCGTAGGCGGACAAACAGCTGCGAACAAACGAGAGGCAAAGGTATAATACGAGTGCATTCAATCAGCCTGAACTAGCAAGGAAATCAAGTGAATCCAGTTGATGTTTCAGTCTGAGTCCGACACAATGATCCCATTCCTGGCACAGTTGGGCACACAGGGTGGTGCGTTGGGCCATTCCCTGGTGAACGCAGCGGCCGGATTGTTCAGCAACAGCAACCCTGTCATATCGCAGGCGATCGGCGGACAAAATCGATTCGATTTGTGGATGCACAATCAGATCGTGGCTTGGCAGACCGTCTGGTATGGCGGCGGTGGCGCAGGTGAGGGAGGGATGGGGATCGTTTTCTTAATCTTGCTTGAAATAACGAAACATCACCGTCCAGGTGTGCACCAGCCGAGTTCATCCCACCAGCAGCAGTGTCAACCAGGGCCAGCACCCAGTGTCCCGCTGATTGGCCGCAATCAACCGCCCCCATCGCCATCGTCCATGAATGCCGCGGGCCTGATTCCGTCCTGTCGACCGCAACCGTCCATCCGCGACCCCACTCAACCCCCAACTCCACCGTTTGGGCACAGCTCGAGACTCGGCGAATCGTGTGCACCTGGACCTGTCAAGGTTGGCCTGTCGACGTGACCGATTTGGTGTTTGTCGATGATGGGCATGACAACAAAGTTGACATCGACACAAGGTTTCTGTCGCTCGTGCTATGGATTTCAATGAATCAACGTACTTATATACACCTATTTCAACAGTATCTTTGTGGGATCGCTATGTCTTCAAGCATTCCTGATCACGCACGTAATTTTCACCCCAGTTGTTGGTCATGTGACTGCTATCAATATCGACCGAGCTCTCATGCTTTGTGGATCAGGCAACCTGTTTACAATAAAAGTCTTCAATATCTGTAGAACTGACCACTGTTCTCGCAGACGACGACAATGTGGTTTTCAGTGTCAAGGTCGTCGCAGTCGATCGGAGTCGGACGTGCCCGTCGGTTCGTTCACATGTAACGAATGCGGCCAGGGATTCGCCGTCCAGAATCGACTGATTCGACACATCGCCAGTCGACATCGCGATCGCTCCGTGAATCGACGACCCGGTTCGTACTTGAATATTGCTGCCGAGTGTATCAATGTCGCACCAATTATGTAAACTATAACAGACTATGTCGCTTTGACCTACGTATTTGTGACAAACTTTGTGCGCGTTTCCGTAGCACGGTGACTAAGCAGCGCAACGGTGTAGATGCTCCTGCGGGCCTCAAAAAGTGATTGGTGCTACTGGTATACATGAATTAAACGTTGAACAAACGTGCAGGTGCACTCGGTATGCTTGGAACATCCGAAGGCGGAGTTGGCAGTTGTGATTCGACTAATCGACCACACAAGTGCACAATGTGCCCAAAGAGTTTTGTACGAAGCGACATGCTAACAAGGTTTATGGTATTTAGACAGACAGGAGTCTTTTAATAATGCGCCAAAACTTATTTATCTTTTCAGACACATGCGTCTTCATACTGGCGTCAAACCGTATTCATGTCAGGTATACAATCTGCTCTCTTCCATTGTTTTTTTAGACAAGAAACGGTGACCGGACAATTGAGCAAATTATAGTTTGAGCAAGACCACTTGTTTTAGGCTCCGCTATTTTGGACTCTGCTATTTTTTCTTCGCTCAAAGTGGTCTTGCTCAAACCGGCTCTGCTCAACTGTCAGTCCGCCAACGAAAGGAGCATATAAAATAACTGGTCTGTTTCGAATGTTTCAGATTTGTGGTCAAGAATTCAGTCGTAGCGATCATCTGAGCACACATCAGCGCACACATACCGGCGAGAAACCCTATCAATGTCCGCAGTGCTCGTATGCAGCGGTGAGTGTCATGTTTCATTGTTTGTTCAATGTGTAGTGTGCCCATCTTCCCGCATCCAAACGTTAGGACTCTTTGTCCCACCCATTTATGATCCAATGTCGGCACCAAATTTTGTGAGCGGATCTGATCAGTGTTGTGTTGCTCAGGTGAACGCTCTGAATTGAGCTGTTTCGATAATATTGTGCACTGATGAAGTCATGTCACGCCATTTTGAGCATCGCAAAAGTTGTTACAACACCTCGTCGGACAGGTTATGATACAATAATGCAAGTGTTTTAGCGTGGACGAAGTTAGAAACCACTCGTGATGCACGCCACAACGGACATACGGTAGCCGTGTTTCAGAGTCGTCGTGACATGATCACGCGTCACATGCGCACGCACAGTCGTGGCGGGACGACACACGCAATTACAGTGCCGATCGTGAATAGATGCACTCTGAGCGGGCTAAGTGCACCGACATCTGCATACGCGTTGCCACACGCACACACCACACCGTTGCCCAGTGCATTGCTGGTTGCTGCACAAATGAAACATCAGACTGCCAGCTTGGTCGAACAACAACAGGACGAGGCTGTGGGCAAGTTGGCGGGCAGCATACAGAGCATCAGTGTCAAACCAGAACCCGATTAACGAACGTGGACTGTACGTGGATGATGAGACACCCTGATTCGTCAAGGAAGAGGCGGGTGCTCCACATTCGCGTGCCTGCTAACACACACACCCACGCACCTCAATATTTTATATTTCTCTGTTTCGGGTAAATTTATCCCCCGCGTTTGAATTGATTTGTGGGATTACCGTAACTTCTTTCTAAATTTGTATTTATGTATGAACTTGAAACCTGAGGCACAGTCACACGATTGCGATAGTCTCAGGATACAATATTGCACGTTACAAATAATACCTACTGTATATATTTTCACCCAAAACTTTTTTATCCTGCGATCAGACTGTTCTATCTCTTTCAAACCTTTGGAGCGCCTTCGTTTTTTACTTTTTTAGAACATATTCTATTTATGTGAAGTCTGTATTACCATATTTACTGCGCGAGTCACACACATATCACCAACCACCTTATTTTGCATGTTGTTGTGTGTCTTTGAGAGACGAACAGCACCAAATTCCAATACACAGAATATATTGCCGAATTTTCGACACTCAATAGTGTCCTCGTCAGGGCTAAAATCAACAAAAAGAGAGATAGGAACCGGTTGTCACAAGAATATCATTTCAGAAAACGCAAACAAGGTGCAAAACAGTCAGATAAACAAGTGGCATTTTGATACAGATATTGGCTATTGTTGGGTTTCAGTGCTCTGTTGATGTATGGATTGCGAGCGAGAATAAAGGCCGACTCCATAACACGCAGTTGTTTTTCTGTGTTACAGTGGTCTAGCACCTTTACGTGTTGCACTGTACATTGATGTGTGCGCATATGAATGGTCATGCCTGAGGCATTGTTGTTTTGCTTGGTGGTGCCATTGATGTGTTCTTGCACGCGCTGTTTTAGGGTTCGTGTGGTAGAGCCGATGTATGTGTAGCCTTGTGGACATGAACACGTTAATTCATACACGCAATTGCGATTGTCTGTGACTTGGGTGTTGGTGTTACGTTTGTAGTAGAGGAGCCCCCGCAGCGTTTGTTGCTTGCTGAACACCAGTTGAGTGTCGTGGTGTGTGCGCATGTACCTTTTGAGTTGATGTGAGATGTTCCCGTCAAATGGTATTGACATTCTGTTTGTGCATTTGATGGCCTGATTGTCAGGGCGAGTTAATTGCTGCGTGATGAACTGGTGACCGTAGCCGTTGCGTTTGAGTTGCGAAATGATGTAGTCATGTTCAGCGCGTAATGTTTCAGGATCGATGCAGTAGCGATCTGCGCGTTTCCTGAGACAGCTGATAAGAGCACGTTTGGTGCTCATGTCCACAAACGACGAAGCTGGCAATGTTCGGCCGGAATTGTTTGCTTTGCGGAAGACTGATGTTTCAATGTGCGTGTTGCGTTGCGTAATGTTTATGTCAAGAAAGCTGAGCTGACCGTTGACAGTGTGTTCAGTTGTGAACTGAATGGTCTGGAAAATGTTGTTGGCTTTGTCAACGAACGGTTGTATATCCTCAACACATTTGAAAATAACAATCGTATCATCGACGAAACGACCGTAGAGGATGGGTTGAGAGATGTTGGGGTCAGAGAGAAGCGTTTCTTCGAGGGCGAACATGTAGAGATCACTGACCGCACAACTCAACGGGTGACCCATTGGGCAGCCAGAGTGTTGACGGTAGATGACGTTGTTGAACTGTAGAAATGCGGTGTCGAACACGATGCGAAATAGCTCAACGATGTCAGCGATCGAAAGAGAGCTGAGCAGGGGGGTGAGAGGACGCCAATGGTGTTCGGTGCGAGTGAGGATGTCAGGGAGGATTTGGATGAAGTGGGACGTATCAACGCTGTCATAGAGGGCTTTGACATCCATTGAGATGATTTGGGTTGTGGGGGTGAGGGGAAGGGATCGCAGTTGAGAAACGAGGTCTGTGAAGTTGATGATACGATGGGGGATTTGTTGGACGGCGGGGGTGAGGACACGATGGAGTTGCTTGGAGAGGGGGTAGGTGGGAAACGGGATGGTAGGGGTGATGAGACGAAGGGGGCGGGCGGGTTTGTGGGTTTTGATGAGGGCGTAGGGAGTGGGGGTGGAGCATTTGTGTTGGCTGGGGATAAGGGCGTGGAGTTGGGAGGGCGTTAGCTTGGGCTTGAGGAGGGCTTCGAGTTTCCGACGGGTGAAACCAACAGGTTCACGACGGGAGGGGGCTGGCTCGAAGAGGGCTGGGTTGGTGAGGATAGTTGTGACTTTGGTTATGTATTCGTCGAAGGGCATTACGACTGTTGTGTTCGTTTTGTCAGCCGAGACGACGATGGCGTTGTTGTCTGTTAGTTTCTTGCGCAGATTTGAGACTGCTTTGATGGACGGAAGGGAGGGGTGCGAAGGACCCGTGCCGTTTTTGGCAAGAATGTTTGCCGTTGTTGTGTAGACAGTATTTTTGTCGGTGATGTTTTGGTTGGTTTGCGTTTGCGTTTGAATGGCCGCAATGGTTTTTGCGTAGTGTGGAGTTCTGGATTTCAAATTTGTTTTTGGATCCAGACTCAGAATGTGCAGTTCAGGTTCAGATAATGAGATGTTGGTGAGATTCTCAACGAATGATGGTGGTATGGATGTTGGTTGCTCAGGCGTGATGACGTTGCGTTTGACGAGTTTCTTCTGGTGTCGATCTCGGATGTTGCAAGTGACGTTGAAATAATGTTGTTGTTGCAGTTTGCGAAATTGGATGATGTCGTTCGGCGCAAGTGTGTTGCGTACGATGTTGTTGCATTGTAGCAGTTCGTATTTTAGTCGTGCTTCTTTGGCGAACGTTTGCTTGATTTCAGAGCGTAGCAGATTCTTGCCAGTGCATTTGAGAATGTGATGGTTTGTTTGGCTGTCGGACCATTTGTTCTTGATGCGGAAATTTGGTGGAAGGTGATGATGTTGCTGACATGTGCGTAGAAATTTGCGACTGTTCCTTGCAGCAGCCAGTTCCTTGGTTAGATTGTTGATGCGATTGAAATTCGTGATGATGGCTTGACCGTAGCGCCGTCGTAACATATCTTTGATGTTGCCGGGATGGCAGTGCCGTAATGCAATCACCCAAATGGTTCGAAATCAAAAATAGAACCCCATTAATGTAAGGCTGTTGTTGTAATGTAAGGAAATTAGTGTACCTCCCTACTTTTTCGGAGGGGAAATTAGTGTACCTCACTGGGGGGGAAGGGAGGGTTGGAAGACCCAAAATCAAGAAAAAGTCACTTTTTGAGGTGGAAAATTTGACCGATTTTTGGCCCTTTTTGGAAAAAATTCTTCATAAAAAGGGTATTTTGGCGACTTTTGAGAACATTGACCTGAAAATCACACATTTTAGGCCTAAGAATGCCCATTTTAGGCCTAAAAAATGGCCATTTTAGGAAAAAATTGGGGAAATTAGTGTACCCGGAGGCAGTGTCGGAGGTGGGGGCAGGGTTTTTTCAAAATTTACTATGTGCAACTTAGGTGCAACCCCCCAATTTTTAGGTGCAAGCTGGCCAAAGTAGGTGCAAGCCCTACTTTGAATAAAAAAACGCCGATTTTAGGTGTTTAGTGTTTAGGTGTTTAGTGCTGTGTTAGTGCAGTGTGATCAGCTAACCAAAGTGACTCTTTCATCAAAATTTATTCTTGTCAACTGATTTTAGCATCAACAAACTTTTGAAGGAAAGTCCGAATTTCTGTAGCACGTTGAATTTTAGTTTGATTATTGAGAACCGATTGAGAAGTAAGCGAGTGTTTGACTTTGAGCTCCGAAGCAGTAAAATTTTCATGTTACCATATCCACTTTTGGGAGTTATCATTCATTTACTTTTGCCCTTTGTTTAATTTGTATGTAATGCTGTTGTCATGTTCTGCTGTAGTATTTGTTGAATCTTATTGCCAATACCAGGTACTAACTGTGTCTGCAAGGATCGTGTCGAGACCATTATATTTTTTGTCGATGTTTTGCGTTTATTGCTCTCAGCACCATAAAACGATGCATGTATTGGTGATAGAAGCACACGTTACAAGATTCCAGGTTGCTGCCGCCAATAACGTGATCGAAAAGCAGCGATCAGCACTGGTTATAACAAAACCACAGCAAATAAAAGCTACAAAAAGCGCCAAGGAGAGAGAAACCTCCCGTAGACTGCCTTTATGTAATGCTGTTGTCATGTTCTGCTGTAGTATTTGTTGAATCTTATTGCCAATACCAGGTACTAACTGTGCGCGAAGTGCAATCAGACCAATAAATATTTTTTGTCGATGTCGACCAGTGTAGTTCCTGGGGGGGAGGGGGGGCGAACCCCCCCCTGCCTAAGGTACACTAATTTCCCCGACCAAGGTACACTAGTACACTAATTTCCCCTCCGGGTACACTAATTTCCCCAATTTTTGCCTAAAATGGCCATTTTTAGGCTTAAAATGGGCATTTTTAGGCCTAAAATGTGTGATTTTCAGGTCAATGTTCTCAAAAGTCGCCAAAATACCCTTTTTATGAAGAATTTTTTCCAAAAAGGGGTTAAAATAGGTCAAATTTTCAACCTCAAAAAGTGACTTTTTCCTGATTTTGGGTCTTCCCCCCTTCCCCCCAGGGAGGTACACTAATTTCCCCTTCGAAAAAGTAGGGAAGTGCACTAATTTCCCCGCCGGACCAGGAACTACACTGATGTCGACCAAACACCAAAGGTTTCGATGGAATTTAGTGGAAGGAACGAAGAAGCCGCGCAGCGCATTTTTTTCGTTTCTAAGGTTTTCGAACCTTAAAAGATGCTGTATAAATGCTAAATTAAGGAAATAAGGGCTCAAAATGTTAGGTGCAAGCTTGCACCTAACCCTGAATTTTTAGGTGCAATTCTGATTTTTTAGGTGCAAATTGCACCTAAAAAGTGTCTAAAAAAACTATGGGTGGGGGGCTTGGGGGGTAGCCCCCCCAGTACAGTAGGTATCCCCCCACGCCTGGTACAGTAGGTATCCCGCCCGATGTTTGGCATGGTACAGTAGGTATCCCCCCCGATTTTCACCCGGGTACAGTAGGTATCCCCCCCGATTTTGCCTCAAAAGTGCCAATTTTTGACCAAAATGGCCAAAATTAGTGTAAAATCAGTGGTTTTTGCCTCAAATTAGCCAAAATTCGCGCGCTACACGCGCAAATACTACGTTTTCACACGATTCCATACATAATAAACACATTAAAAATTTTCACCCCAAAACCTAACCCCCCAACCCCCCAAACCCCCCTAGGTACATAACCCCCCAGGCCATCGGCTCTGGTACAGTAGGTATCCCCCCTCTCCGAGCGCGGTACAGTAGGTATCCCCCCCTCCAGAGTACCTCCAACACTGCCCGGAGGGGAAATTAGTGTACTAGTGCGGTCGGGGAAATTAGTGTACCTCCCCCAGGAACTACACTGAAACGGGGGGGGGCTGGGGTTCTGTTCCGGGGTATACTGTCATAAAGAACCGTTCTTTATTTTTCGTGGAAAAAAAGCGGTTTTTTTTCCGAAAAAAACCGTTTTTTTCCAAATACTTTTCCAGTACTTAAGAACGTAATTTCGAAAAATATAACAATTTCAGTGCAAAATTTGTTCGAATATAACAATTTCAGTGCAAAATTTGTTCGAAGTGACGAGAGTGCTCTTGAAGAGTGTTGAAGTCAGTCGAAAACACTTGGTTTACACCATAGTTTTTTTAGACACTTTTTAGGTGCAATTTGCACCTAAAAAATCAGAATTGCACCTAAAAATCCAGGGTTAGGTGCAAGGTTGCACCTAAAATTTTGGGCCCTTATTTACTTAATTTAGCATTTATACAGCATCTTTTAAGGTTGGAAAGCTTAGAAACAAAAAAAATGCGCTGCGCGGCTTTTGATCTGATTGATAGATTTCGTACACAGTTAGTACCTGTGCTGGTGATAAGATTCAAAACAAATACATGCTGTGCTAGGATCAGTGTAGTTCCTGGTCCGGCGAGGCGGTTAGTGAACCTACCCACTTTGTCGGTGCGGCGGTTAGTGTACCTTCCTGTGGGGGGTGGGGGGGGGGGGGGCCCTCGGGTTTTTGGGGGTTTTTTTTTTTGCCGGGCCGTTTTGGGTGTTGCGCGCGGAGCGGCGATTTGGAGGGGGTGATTTTTGCTTGCCAACCCCAGCCTGGGGCGGCTCGGGGAGGGGGAAGACCAAAATTCAGGAAAAAGTCCTTCTTTGAGGTAAAAATTTGACCTATTTTTGCCCTTTTTTGGAAAACATTCTCCATACATAGGGTATTTTGGCGACTTTTGACAACATTGACCTGAAAATTACCCATTTTAGGCCTAAAATGCCCATCTTGGGCTAAAAATGCCTATTTTAGGCAAAAATTGTTGCGGCTAGTGTACTAGTGTACCTTGGTCGCGGCGGTTAGTGTACCTTTGGAGGGGACCCCCCTCCCCCCAGGAACTACACTGACTAGAACTAGAGCAGAGCATGACATCAGTATTAGATACCCACACAGTAAATGAACAGCGAAAGTAATTGATTCGTACGTGACCCCCAAATGTGGATATGGTGACATGAAAATTTTACTGTTTCGTTTTCTTCTCAATCGGTTCTCAATAATGAAACTAGTACAAAATGTGCTACAAAATGTTGAACTTTCCCTGAAAAGTTTGCTTTTGCTAAAGGAAAAGGCATTCATTGCGTTACAACTTCATTGAACTTCTAAAAGCACGCAAATAGCATTGAACACACAACCTGGCAAAAAAGCCTAAAATTGGCGTTTTTTGTCCAAAATAGGGGTTGCACCTACTTTGGCCAGCTTGCACCTAAAAATTGGGGGGTTGCACCTAAGTTGCACCTAGTGAATTTTGAAATAAAAAACCCTGGTTTACACGCTTTTTGGCCCATTTTGGGCCGGTTAATTTTTGTGCTCGAGCCAATTTTTCACTGAAATCGAAAAACTCATCAGTTTTGCATTACAATTTTTTGGAGAAATTGGAATAAAGTACCGATATTTTTCCGATCAAAAACCGAAAAGGTACCCACGGAAAAATAAATGGAAAAGTATTCGGGTCTCGGAAAAAAAACGGTTTTTTTCGGTTTTTTTTTCCGGAAAAAAACCGGTTTTTTTCCGCCTGCCAGTATATTCCGGGGGGAGGGGCTGTATTTGGGTTTTTACGGTAGACTTCGACGTCACGGTAGGGTTGGAACCCGCCAGCCATGCAACCTGAATGCTGTTCATGAAGACTGCTATCCGCGCCGCCCTTGAAAAAAAGAAAAATAAATGAAAACGAACGTGAAAGGCGCACGTGGCGGAGATAGATTCACGTTTCACGTACATTTCCTGGGGCTCTTAGAGGCGTCTATCGGGCCGGGCAACCCCAACAAATCGGCCCGGCTCGGACCGACAGTGCGGGTCGGGAAGTCCGGCCCGGCCCAGCCTGCCTAACCGTGGGAAAACTCAGCCCGGCCGGATTTGTTTTAACCAATTTTTCTTACGGCGTTTTAGTTTGCTCTGAGAAGCAAGGTTTTTGACACAAAACTGACCGCCAAAACTAAAAAATTATGATGAAATCCAGTGCCAAATCCTTACAAAAAACCGCGCTTTTTGATGAAAAAACCACGATTTTCCCAATATTTTGGGCAATGGTTGACGGTTTTTAGCTACCTGAGCTGAGGTGGCGATTTCGCCGCTTGAAATTTCCAAATAACCAGTTGAAATTTGGCCCGCCCAGGTGGCGATTATCGCCATTTGCATTTTTAAGCTTGTTTAGCACTGCCTGTTTTCTTCACTTATCGTTCGTTTTCTCACCAATTTTTGAACCAAAAACGAAACACAGTACCCGTCACCTCGCGCTCGGCTCGAAAATTGAGCATTTTTACTACCAAAATGGACGAACCAATCCTCAATTAGTCACTTCAATTGCGTAACCGCCGCCTGCCTGTGTTTTGGGCAAGTGGCGACTTTCGCCACTTGCCATTTCATTTTTGAAAAAAAACATATTTCAGAAGGTCAAAGGCCATTGCAATTCAAGGTCAGAACACGAGACAGCCCCAAACATGCTTATCACAACATCCCAGTCACTTCGTTTTTGTCCTCGCTTGTCGAAGCCTGCATGTTTCTTCATTTCCATTCTACAAGCCAAATCATGGCGGACGTTTGGGTCACGTTCGGGAGAAAGCCAAACTGACAGAAGCATCAAAATCGAAATAAACAAGAAACAATCAAATATAAGTGCCCGAATCAAAACTGTGCCATTGTCTTGCCATCGCGTTCCTTTGCGTTACTTCCTACCTTCCACAATTGGTGCTCAAACATTCTCAAGACGACGTTTCACTTCTGAATCTGCCGGCGGATCAAAGCTGAAACCTCAACGGTATTGTCAAACGGTTGAATTTAATTTATGAGTTGGCTGATTCTGTATTTCTGTCGAAAAAATGCAATCGTAAACGAACTGATACGCCTGGAGCATTTCAGCGTAAATATTACTTTCGAAACGAGCGAAGGTGACCGATATGAAGTGTATGGGTACGAAGCAGATTCGCTTTACGATGTGGTGCTCAATAGAAATGTGCCGCTCGACGGTTATGGTTCGTTGATTAAAATGTGTTTATGTTCGCCGAGAAGGTTTCTAATTACCAATTAGACACATGGTAGCTTCTCAATTTTGACGTTATTCTAATTTTCTTGAGCTGTTTGCTGCTTTCTTGTGAAACACTGTAGTTTCATCAAGGACACGCTGCTCTTTACAGGTGCTTGTGAAGCAACGTTAGCGTGCTCAACATGTCACGTAATTCTGAGTCAGTCAGATTTCGATAAAATCGAAAACGATTTAGGCAATTCGGCGACAGACGAGGAGCTGGACATGCTTGACTTGGCTTACGGACTCACTGACACGTTGGTCAATCGATGCTTTTTATACATGTTCGTTGCTTATCTTGATTTCACGTTTTTCAGCTCTCGGCTTGGCTGTCAAATAATTCTACGAAAAGAAATGGAAGGTATGGTTGTGAGGGTGCCTTCTGGTGTTGCTGATGCAAGATTGGCCTGAGTAATATTCGTGTGCACTAAAATTCGGCCTTCTCAAAAACCTTACTTTTGTGTTGTCTTATTAGCGACGCTAGTTAAATTGAAAATATAATAACACCATCACCAGTTGTAACAGCAGAATTTTATCGACAGTCAATAAACAGAGTCGAAAGGAGCCGAACATTAAACAGCAATAAACAATTTCTAACCACAACGAAACAGTTTCAAGTCGATGAAGTACACACGCCAAAGAGCAATGAAAATGAACCATTAATACAGAGACAAACGTGATTATACCTGAAACTAATTAGTAAGAAACGCCATTATCCCACAACACAATTTCTCGTCAATTATGGGTTAAGCCCATTCAGTCGTCACCCGTTGAACTGGAATCCTGTCGGGATCGTTTCTCAGTCAACGTTTTCAGCGCGCGTTCACGCAGTCGTTCTTCAAGATCTTGTTCTGGCTCTAGCTGCAAGATTTTAAACCAATGAAACTAACGTGCGGTGACTGAAAAAATTATCCTAAACTCACAACCGCATGTTTCTTTTCTTCCGTTTCACTGTCGCTCTTGTTCCGTCTTGATTTTTTGCTCGACTTTTTGTGCTTCTTCTTATGCTTCTTTTCCTTCTTTCGCTTTGATGACTTGCTTTTCTGAAACGGGGTTACACATCTTATTTTTTTACATAACACTCGCATCCCCATAAAACGCCCGGTTTGTCTGAACGCTGTAAAATAACCTTGACAACCTCGTCGTCTTGTTCACTGCTTGAAGACGCGCGCCGTTTTCGGTAATGTTTGCTGAAAATTGGTGAATTTTGTTGTGGACTTCAAAGGCTGGGCAATGTATCACATTAATGCTGACAAGTGCACGGGCAAAAAATCCTTTTTGCTGCAATCTCAAAACAGGTTGATTACCTCGAGTCTTTCGGGTCAGCATCTGGCGATTGCCGAGCTGGGCTGCAATGTGACATCAACTAAACTGGCAAATCCAGAAGGGAACAAAAATAAGGCAGTCAAAGACGAACGTGGACTCAGCATCCGAGCTGTCGGCACTCTTCGCGTGTTTGGCATCACGTCCAATCGATTCGGCCGAACTGGATCGGGATCGCCGTTTCACATCGTTCCGATCAGATACTGGCGGTGCTTTGGAACTGCTGCTACTTGTTGGCGCCTCTTCTGAGATGGATGGCCGAATAAACGAATGGATGAAACATGTGCCAACCACCACCAACCAGTGAACTTGCGCCGTTGTCTGATGGGTTCGCGATTGCTGCTGCTGGCCGGTGGAGGTGGCGCTGCTGCACTCGGGTCCTCAACGAAACGACGACGACGTGGCGGACTGCGCGAACGACGTCTGTACACAACATGCTATGGTTATTTATCGGTGTTGGTGTTGTAGCAGAGCACGTGGCAGTAACACGCAATTACATCACTGGTATAGTAAGTTTCGAATTTCGTTGCCTCCTGCATTTCTACAGGCGCAGGGAAGCTCCTGTTCGAAGTCGAGGCAGGCAATAAGCTCAGCACACAGCCAACATGCCACGCAGCTGACACGCACGGCCTGTGTGACTGAAACATTCGAAACGCACACGAGCCAGCTGCGGGGCTTGATGCCTGCCTCGACTTCGAACAGGAGTTTCCCTGCGTCTGTAAAAAATGCATGAGGCAGCGAAATTAGAAATTTACCATATCTGGGAAGAGAACCTGCACAGAAAAACGTCGGCCACCCGGCAGTTACTACAATAACACAGAAATTGATCATTCAGATGCCCAACTCAACTTGCCGTATTGATGCACGGGTTGTGTTTACACATGGTGGTTTAAATGGAAACCCGGTTTTTTTACAAACATGCGCGCCACCTTTCACGTCTGTCGTCCATCTTCGGCGGTTTAACATCGGCGTCTCTTCGTCGTTGTTCGACCCGTTCCTTGATCTTTGCTTGTTCCGCATCGAATGCTCGTTGATCACGACGTGGTGGACTGCTGCTCCGGGGCACGATCGGGGGCAGGGGTCGGTTACGATCCGATGAGCTGCACATAGTTTCATAATGCTTATTCGTTCCGAAATCCGGTAGTTAGTTGGCGAGCTTTTCACCACATAGTAGGCATCATTTCCCGTGCTCTTTCAACTCTTGATCGGCCCGAGCCCTCACTTGCCAAGTCCGTGAGAGTTCTCAGTACTTTTTGATAAAAAACTGATTGTTTCGGTAAAAAAGGAACTCGTGCCCGGCCAGAACATGTCCAAATCGCGGCCCGAACTCGAATGAAGACAGTCATACAACATGACATAAGACAAAAACAAAGCCGAACATACCGTCCATAGTCGTCCCCCCTTCGGTCAGGGAAATCGCGTCTGCGATCACCCCCGAATCGGTCCCGCTCCCTGTCCTCCATGTTGGGTGGCATCCGTGGGCCGTAGTTGCGATCAGCTCGATCAAATCGATCCATTGTTCGTCGTGTGCTCGCGTCGTTTTCCTGTCAATGAATGTGCACATGGTTATGATTTCATCGCATTTTTCTGTGGTTGTTGGGACTCGTAACTTGAAATTCCACTTGAAGTCACTTTATGCACGAACAGCTTGCAATCACTCACCATTTTCTGCTTCATCAACTCCATTTTCATTTCAATCAATTTCGGCGGTATTCCATCGTCAGTCTTCTGCGCGTCCACCAACATTTGCCACAATTCACCCATAAATTCGCGCGCCTTTTTGGCGTTGAGAAATCCGGTAAGATTGATTTGCATGATGCGCGGGTCCAGGTCCTGTGAAGACAACGCAACACTGCAATACAACAGGCGATATGATCAGGGTATTTGGCACAATAAAAATGCCACCACTTGTG
Organism: Rhynchonema sp. JSB1_4; assembly: GCA_030248065.1. Classification (NCBI taxonomy): domain Eukaryota; kingdom Metazoa; phylum Nematoda; class Chromadorea; order Monhysterida; family Xyalidae; genus Rhynchonema; species Rhynchonema sp. JSB1_4. The sequence goes on along the minus strand of JASAMV010001498.1, from coordinate 47,548 downwards.
TCCAACTACCCTCTTGCAGTTGTCATTCAAAGTAGAAAATTATAAAACTTACAATCAGCCAAAATAAATGGTTTTCAAAAGGTATATTGTGCTAACCTAAAGTAATTCAGGAGTTGAAACCGTACGAACTTGCAAATATTTCAGGTGAAAAACAAGCTATCATCAAGCTGCATCCCTTGTTGCTCCCGATCCCGAATATCAGTTCAGCTAAAAAGAGTTACCATCAAACCCAACCTTCAGTTCCAGTTGACTGAACACGAATTCCACGACCACATCATCTTCCAATGCCAATATTTCATTGATTCGTTTCGTTATCCACGGCTTGATCACGTCCAAGTTCACCTTTTGCATGTTGACCTGGCGGCAGAGTTACAAAGTTACACTGAAACATACACACGGAGAAATGTTGTGACCATCGCCAAATGACTGTTTTCGTGAAATAATCTGACGCGCTGACACGCGACATGTTGAAGTTGCGCAATTTTAAAAGAGACAAAATCATGCAAGCCCTACCTTTGTTTTGAGCACATCTTCAAACTTCATCTGCCCCAATAATTTTCGCTCTTTATCCGTAAATCGACTGTCTTGTTCGGAGCTCGTGCCCTGAAAACATTGATAAATTACAAACATATCAGCATTAGAAGACACAAACCCTCAACAAAAGATCACAAACCCGATAGAAACCGGCATCGCCCATCGTCGATAACGAAAAATTATTGCAAACCACCAAAAAATAATGCTTGTTGGATACTGAATGAAACAGTTAAAACCGCAGTCAGGTGTATTTGTATTTGTCGAGCGATCGATTATTATCAGCATTTTAAATGAAGTAAACACCGCACTCAACGCGGGTCCGGCACGGTAACCGAGAAACGTGAAAAAATTATCCACGGCAACTTAGTTGCGTTAGAACTTTTATTACTTCATATTGTCTGGCTCCCTATCGCAACATAGTAACAATAAATGTAACAATTTCATGTCGCTGAAAAATTAGCGCTTCGCCACTTTTCTTCTTTTCGGCGTATAGCCCGCACTTTTTGGCCGACCACCCTTCCGACCACGCTGCAAAAGAAATGAACAGTAAAGCAGTGTTTCGCCCGCTTCCTAGTAAGTATTCGCGCGTGGCTCTCCCATTAAAGCTAAAATACACAATTTCTGGCCACAAAATGCTGTTCACCTTAGATCCATTAGACGATCGTGTATTCGATCCTGTATAGTCACCAAAATCGAGCAACGAATCCAGCGTATTCGATGAGTGCAATTGACGTTGAGCCTGTACATACCACTTGATGAACAAATAAATTTTTGGTCTAAATAACCAGTGTACGAACAATAACGAGAACACAAACCTTTTGTTGTTTCTTTGTCAACTGCACGCGCACCATGTAGTCCTCCTCGTATTGTCGTCTGTGTCGTTCTTCGTTCAGCAGTTTAGGCCGTCGACTGTCGGTCGTTTCCTAAACACAAAATGTCATAAAAACAATAAAATCTAAAAAATATCCGCGATTAACAATTCGAGAGATGGTTTCTAAACACACCCTTATTTCGATGGGTGCTTCACTGTACTGTTCACGCAACTCCTGCATCAAACTGCTGTTCACAGCACGACGACGCTGTTTCTCCGCAGCCCGTTCACTCGCCGTCTGACCGCGCTCCTGATCGTCGTCTGAAAGGCAAAGAGTCGAAAACGGATCAACGCCGGTGCTAGTCGACACCAGAATAATCTACCATAATGAACGGCAGTAATTTTCGGCGGCACATAAACAGACTTCGATCCCGATTTCATGCGATCAGATTGTGACGGTTGATTGTCGCCATCATCATCGTCGGAACTGGGCTGAAAGCAATGAATGAGAAAATTCAATACAAATAAAGAGAAATAACGCAGAAAACGTGACAGACGTCAGCAGTGGCGTCATCGGGAATCATAAGCTCGGGATGCGGTCGTGGTTTGTTGTCAACGGGTGCACTCTTCATTTCACCACCACTCATCGCCGCCAGTGAGACTAGTTTATCGATTTGGTCTTGCATTTTCTGCTCGAGTGGTCGAACACGCTCCAGCACCTGTACGAGTACTATTGGATTGATTTCATTCTATTGGTTTTTTATTTTTTCCCGTCTTACTCATGCTTGTTCATGTCTTGCTGGATGCGAATAAAAACAAACACCGAGCGCGAGCAGTGATGGCTCAACTGTTTCTAAAAACTTGAAGAGGCCACATGTGATTCGTCCAAAATGTGCACTCTACGGTTGTCCTGAGCCGATCATTGAAAATCACATTAGAAAATGCGTTCATTCGTCTGTATCAACTGGCTTCGTAAACTTCTGCCAAAGCATTTCCAATTTCGACATTCAGTGCAAACACAATCATCCAGCTGATCGCCACACCGACAACACACCGTTCTGCATTCAATCAATCGATCGATGGCGGCCGAATCAGCAATCGATGAGCCATCGAGCATTTGTTGTATCAGATTCACCAGGTTCATGCAGTACGACAACATTTGCGAGTTCTTCAGTTGCAGCAAGCTGATGCCCTGCGATAGAAAGGTGGCAATGCATTACATTGATGCCAGCAAACAGGCAAGCATCCTGGAGTACCAGAGACAAGACCACGAGCTACACGCTGGGAACGCACGGCCACACATTCGCGGTAAAACAACACATAGAAACACCAATAACCTCACCTTAACGTTATGATTATCAGCCACCAACAGCGAGGCGACGGATTTCGACGTCACTTCTTTTGTACAGTCCATAATTGCATTCAGCGATTCAGTCAGTTGCGAGTGCACGTCTTGCTCCTTGGTTCTGGCTCCATCGTCACTTGATTCAGTCATCTTTTAGGCCTGTGACAAAATAAACTCATGTTACAATTTACAATATAGGCCGGGCAACCGATTAAGTAGCAATTTACGCGCGATATAAACGCTTGTATTGATGAAAACCGACCGGCTCTCACAGAAGTACTTTATTCAAGATGAATGAATAAGCATAATGAATAAGGCAAGCAATCAGTATTAAAATGACAGAAATAAAATGAACAGAAACTGGCATAACCGAGTAAATGCACCAACAAACAAGGAATTTGCGAAGCAATGAATAATAGAGTAATTATGACCAGACTAATTCAAGTAGTCAAGATCCTTGAGTATATAAAACACCAAACGATCAATAAATTTGACACCGATGAGTAAAGTAGCATAAATAGTTTCGGACCACAATAAATGAAAATAAAAAATATAAAAAGATCGCAATACAATTTCACAGCAGTTTTAACATGGTTCTCTCTTCAAATAATACGAACATGAACACAGAGTGCACCCATTCACGATTTGAGCGCCTCATGCACCAAATGATTACTGTATTCCCAGAGTGCACGCGAATGCCGATCATTCACCAATATCGGTGCGTAAATGTTGTGCTCACAATTGTTGTACAAGGAACCTGATTTCAGTTCGCCTTGATCAGTCAGGCAACAGTGCAGTATTGTCTGCACACCCTGATGCGGACTGCGTGACACGTACCAGACGAGGGGAGTCGATAGGAAACGCGCCACCGCCGACCAATGACGACCCAGCTCGGTACCACGCACGAAACCCGGACGAACAGCGTACACTGTAATTGGGACGTTATGAAACATCAATATCACATTCGATTTCAGGCTGCGCGCTAATGGTGACTCCTACTGCATCTCCTACTCCTACTGAACTGTCTTGAAATCAACGCACTCTTGATTTATAACAGTACGGATTTGCAGAAACATTAATCACCAGCGTATATGTGTGGAATCCAAAGCACTCACTAAAAAAACATTACCAGATATTCCGCGACTCTTGAATCGCTTGGCCAGTTCGTGCACATGCAAACAATTGGCGTACTTGCTGCGTGCATAGGCCAACGTGCCGTCGTAGTTGCGAGGTGCGCTTGTCGATTTGAGCAGTTCATCGGTGAAATTTTCCTCAGTTCCATCGCCGGATGTTTTCAGGTAATAACCTGCCGGATAATGCAGTTTATGCAATACCGTGAAATATGTGGCAGTAAACAACCGTATTTTACTCACCAGATGTGACGGTGATGACGCGACTATCGGGTGTCGATGCAAGAATGTCGGCCAACAAATTGGTCAAATGGAAATGTCCGAGATGGTTGGTGGCGAAATGCATCTCGATTCCGTCAGCTGAAATGACATTTTGTTTTTGGCACTAACAAGACAACCTGTGAGAACACGCTGTCAAATTGCAAAGCCAACCGGACAATTCATAGGGCGCATTCATAATGCCAGCGTTATTGACCAGCAAGTCCAAACGTTTGTATTTTTCTTTGAATTCAGTCGCAAATGTTTCGACAGATGCCAATCTGGAGTTTGCTATTACAGTTTTGCTTATTGATGAACGCCAATTAACATAACAAACCTTGATAAATCCAGGTGCATCACAGCCAAATTATCGAGCACGAGAGTTTCTGCGTCAAACCTTCCACTCAACTCCTTGGCTCGTTCGAACTGTAAGTGACAATCACCCGATTTATCGTGTTACTGAATTTCAATAATCATAAGAAACAACGCAAGAAACTCGAACAATTATTTGGCGTCCAATTTCAGCACGATTCACATCCCTACACGCCAACACCACCTGGCTGCCCATGCTCGCAATGTGAACGGCGGTTTCCAGGCCTGAAAACACTTTTTGCACAAAAAGATCCACAATTCCACCACAACGTTGAAGAAATCACCTAGTCCACAATTGGCGCCGGTTATGATGGCGACTTGTCCAGCGAGGTCTTTGCGGATCGAACAGAATTTGACAGCTAAATTGCGCTGTCGTTTCGACCAGATGATGTAAGCGATTGCAGCGGTCAGAGCAGTGGGCACCATAATCATTGTGGCCAGAGGGGGACGCGTCTCACCAGTGAACATGGTGACCTACGAACACGTTAGCAGCCAAAACGGTATTTGAACATTTGGATGCAAGAACAAGCAATCTTACCGGAAAGAATTTGCGCTGAAATACAATCACAGCAATTGCAAACGGCAACAATGCGATACGATATATCCACGATAACATGATGTAAAAAAGTGACAAATGTCACATCACTGATTCTCTCACCCACCACGAAGTCACTGACAGTCCGCCTGTATGCAGGATAAACAAGAAATTATGTCAAGCATAACAGCGGCAAGAAATCAGGTAAGGCAGCATTGCCGCGGATATAATAAACCGGCATCTGGTTTATCACAGCAATACGCAAAAAAAACAATCAGGTAATCACTTTTATTCACTCGTGATAACAAAATAAGCGTGTGGTCAACAAGTAACTGAACATAACCTAGGTGCATGACTCCACCAACTTTTTCGATAACAATCATGCACGCCAACAACAAACGAGCTTAGATTATCAATAGACGTTCTGTTAATCGACGCAATTTTTCTTTTCGTTCATCTCTCAAATCATACGACGCAGCAAATCGTTGATTTTGTGCTCGCGATTGCCGAAATCGCCACCCTCAACGAAATGTGTGGTCTTCTTCTTCCAGCCACCCGTCGGCGTGTTCAGCTGAAAACATTATCTCATGAAAGAACTGTGACAAAACAAGGTTCCTGTTCGTTAGTGTAGCAGTTTGCTTTTCCGTGAACGTGTCTGCGAGGTACAAGTTTCAGCTCTTTTGGTCTGCTGTATACTTTCGGTAGTTTCATTTTTATTCCGATTATGTTGGAACAGTTTCGCTCAGCTTTGCCCTCCAGGAAGTACTAGACGGGACCCGTGCCTACGGCCCGGCTACAGCGCCGCGCCCGTGCCCCCCCCCCCCCCCGAAGACCCGTTAGCATACCCAAAGCTACCTGTGAAAATTGACCCGTCCGCCCTTCCGAGGGAGGGGGCCACAAACACACATACATACATACGTCTTCATGTTTTAGTAGTATAGATTAACGGGACCAGCGAAGGGCATCGCAACACGCCAACCGCGTTGGAATCGCCAGACTGATTTAGCTCCGCACGTAAATCACTGGACTAAACCTGGGAACTTTATTGTAGATTTTCGTAAATAACGTGAAACGAGCGTTAACCTTGAACGGCCAGAGAAAGTTGGTGCATTGCTTGAAGTGCGGTCCGACGCTGTGGATCTGATTGATCAAGTCCTCGATGCAGATCATGTCGCGCTTGCCTGACACAACATGACCGTCGTTAATTCGTCAAAAACAGCAAGTATCCAAATCCATTGGGTTGAGGGAGACAATTCAATAAATTGAACAATATAAAAACACACCCAATTTATCCTCGATCATCTTGTTGTCGGTGATCGGAATGCGACGTCCGTCAATTTTGGCGTATCCGCGTTTGTACAACAAATCGTGGATGGATTTCATATTGGGATAGCTGGAATTGCAACAATAGAAATTGTCAACAGCAATCCAACCACCGGCTTGAGCACGTACCCCCAGGCGATTTGCGGTTCGCAGATGCGCAACATGTTGATGGTGGCTTTGTTGAGCTTGACGAACACGCCGTTGTTGATTTGCAACAGACGGAACAGCTGCAGCACTTTGCGCACTTTCGGGTGCACCTGGAATACTTGTCAGTTGATTGATCGTTGCCACCGAGCGAACACTGACCACAAGAACGTACCTGGTTGATACCACGAATTCGAATGACGAACGCCAGTCTCGGCTCATCGGGCACATAGAAGTTGCCGGCTTTGCGTGCATCACGTTGCAACCTGTAGTTCAGGGTTTCTTAACTCGGGTGCCATGTTCGCCTAAATAGCCAATATTTAAGTGCCAACTGACATTCGGGCATCTAATAAGGGACAAAAGCATTGAGAAGCCTAAAATGCACCTGCACCCAAATTTTCTGGGTGGCAGTCTTCAATTTCTAATTGCCATTACCATGGCACCGAAATTTAGTAAGGGCTCCACCAGATAGACCCGAAACCCGAAATCCGAAACATAAATTTTTTCTATGTCCATGTTTCGGGTTTCGGGTTTTGAAAAAAAAAACCCGAAACCCGAAACACGAAGCATGATAATCGAAAATGTTTCGACTGACTGTATAAACTGTTCACGTCAGCTACAAGTGGCAAGACCGAAACATTTCCGATTATCGTGCTCTGTGTTTCGGGTTTCGTGGTTTTTTTTTTCAAAACCCGAAACATGGACATAGAAAAAATTTATGTTTCGGGTTTCGGGTCTATCTGGTGGAGCCCTAAGAAAACGGCGTTAAATTAAGGTTTGGGCCCATACGTTTGTGTGAAAATAAAATAAAACACTGAAAATGTCGCTCACCTGATCTTGTCTCGCTGCTGCGCCTTATACCTTTTCACGTACGACTCCGCTCGTTTGAAATATTCGCGCTGTTTCTGCCTTTGCGCCTAAAAAACAGTTATAATTTGCATTCAGTTGTTCATTAATCATCAATAAAACTTCCGTAGACAAGAGGACATGTTTTGCACTTATTTGTGGAAATAAACATTCCGAGGTCTTGGAAGAGACCTGAAAGAAACCCATGCTTTCAACGGCATGGCTCATTTTTTCTCCAGGCTCCTGACTTACTTAACATCAGGAAATAATAGAGTGCTTCATTTTGGTTGAACGTGAGCGCAACAAATACCGCATTATTAAACCTGTTTTTGCTTGGCCAGACCAGCCAAAGCCCTCGCTTTTCGCTCTGCATTGTCTTTCCGTTTCTTGAGCAGCGTTTCCGGAACAGTTGGCAGCTTCTTTTTGCTGGAATATTATGTATTTTCGGCCTGCCGTTCATGTTTAAGATTTCGTGACACGAGGGTAGCACGTGGCAATGGGAAGACCACCGACACCGGGCATGGCTAAACCAAGCCAGAACCCTGGTGATAACACCCAAAAACCTTAACTCCAAAACTGTATAACACTGCCGCAGGTTTAAAAATGTATGTAACTTACTCAACCATGGTCCCTCTTGTTGTGTGTTGTCTTTCTCTGATGACAAGCAGCGGCGAAATTAACGGGCCACAGTAGTTTACCCAGCCAGGTCTGAAAAAAGAACGGTCACAATGGTAAAAAATAGGTCAAAACTCTCACCTCAAAAAGCGACTTTTTCCTGAATTTGGGTCTTCCCCCTTTTGTTGTTGAGCTTAGGTTTAGCCCTAGACGAAGGATTGCTAGGGGTTACTGGGGCCTAAGCCTAATCCCGAAAAGAAAACCTCAAATGTTCCTGTCTTGAGAAGTGGGTCCCGAGCACCACTGGTCCCCCGAGTATCGAAGGAGTGCCTGGAAAAGACCCAAATTGAGGAAAAAGTCACTTTTTGAGGAAAAAAATTTGACCGATTTTTTGCCCTTTTTGGAAAAAATTCTTCATAAAAAGGGTATTTTGACAACATAGACCTACAAATTACCCATTTTAGGCCTAAAAATGCCTATTGTAGGCAAAAATTGAAGCGGTTAGTGAACCTGGTGTACCTGTGCCTTGCTCGCGGCGGGTAGTGTGCCTTAGAGGGTCCTCCCCTCCCCCCAGGAACTACATTTAGACCCCTTGAAATTTTTTAGGTCTAAATACAGACGAAAACGTACTCTGTGTATTAGGGCCTAATAGTTGTGCACAGGTACATTTACCGTAAAACCTAAAATACAAGGGGGACTGTATTTTTTCACTGACCCCTTTTAGGGGGCCGTATTTTTGGGGGCTCTATTTTTGGGGGGGCTGTATTTTTTCGCTGCCTAAAATCTCAAAAAATGTTCCAAAAAATACCCCTAAAATGGAGTTCTGTCAGGGTGTTACTGGTCATTATTGAGTGTTTTTAGGTGCAGATCTTCCATAAAAGGCTTTACGTCATCATATACTCAACCACAAACGTTGTACACAATGTGTCTTATACAAGAACTTGACTTTACGACCCCCAAGCGGGGAATTCCAAGTTGGGGGGCTGTATTTTTGGGGGGGCTCTATTTTTTCACTGATCCCTTTTAGGGGGGCTGTATTTTTGGGGGCTCTATTTTTGGGGGGCCTATTTTAGGGAATACAGTATGCACGTTTGTTGTTCGTTTACCGTATTGTCGGAAATAGAACCCGGGGGGGTCTATTTTTTTCACTGGGGTCATTTTGGGGGTTCAATTTATGGGGGGGTCAATTATTGGGGGGTTATATTTTCATTTGGCCCCCCGACGAAAAAAATCATTGTTAATAATGCCCATAAAAATGGCTTGTTTTCGGTATTTTCTAACTTCAACAGCGGCAATTATGCTTAAAAATCTGTATTCTGTTGTGTTGTACGCAAGCTTAAACAACGTTTGACACAACAACACAGCCCTACCATACCACTAATCTGTGGTACGGTGAAGGTTGGGGTGGGGTTCTATTAATGGGGGGGTCAATTAATGGGGGGTTCTATTTTTGATTTCGAGCCATTTAGGGGGGGGGGTTCAATTAATGGGGGGTTCTATTTCCGACAATACGGTAGATCACATAATACCAGAAGCAGAGGTCGCACGCAATCGGGCCGGCCCGGAGATTTGGAGGGTCGGGCCGCGCCGGGCACCCCGGCGGCCCGAAGCTTCTGAAGTGACTACAGTATTTTACTGAAAAAGTTGGAATTTTTTTGTCCAAAATACTAAAATTTCTGACGGATTCGGCAAGTAAGCGATCAGTATTGTCTATCTGACGACTTTTTCATGGAAAACAATTAATTTTCAACCAAAAAATAGGTTCAAAAAAATTGCAAAAATTATGACAAAAATTGGGTTTTTAAAATCTGAGCCAAAAATTCGGGCCGGGCCGGGCCGGAGATTTGGGGGCTCGGGCCGGGCCGGCCAAACCCGGCCCGATTGCGACCTCTGCATAATACACCTCTTATTGACGAATAAACACGAATAAATACGATTGCAAGACAAAAAAACATCCTTTCAAATTCAAACCAGAGGTTGGAATCGGGGCAGTGATTAACAGAAGCCCCCGGAATAGAGCCCCTTCCCGGAATAGAGCCCCCCAAAATAGGCTCAGCGATTAAAAGAGTCCCCTTCTGTTTAGGTTTTTACGGTGGTCAATCTTGAGAGAGAAAAGAGAATTAGAATTTCATTTCATTACCGTTGAGAATTTCACGAGCGACTAATTATACGGAAATCACGAGCGACTAATTATACGGAAATCCACCCGACCGACCATGCGTCCACGAAAGATACAGCTGTTTTTCGCCGTGGCTGTGTCTGTGTGTTACTTTGTTTTATTTGATTCAGGCTGGTGCCTAAGCCTAAGCCTAAGCCTAACCGCAAGCCTAAGCCTAAGCCTAAGCCTGAAGTAGAAGCCTAAACCTTAAGTATGGGACTATGCTTAAAGGGGAAATTGCACATTCCTAATCGCCTTTCAAGTCTTACAAGTGTTTAGACAGCAGTGTGGGCATCACAAAAATCAAATAATTTGGTACAAACTCTCAAACATGTACCCAGGAGATTCCGTTTAAGACAAGCCACTGGGAACAAAATTCGGCAAATTTCGGACCGGCCGAATTTCTACCTGCGCATTCAGGCAAATTGCCTGATCAAAAAGCTGTCAAGGCGACAGAATGTTTCGCACGATTCTTGAAACTCACTAACTATAGAATTTCGCTTTTCTTTATATTTCGAATTTCGTCGAATTGTTCCAGCGTGTCTGCTAAATGTTTCATGCTCTGCTTGTCACGCTGGAAAAATTCGTCGAAATTCGAAATATAAAGAAAAGCGAAATTCTATAGTTAGTGAGTTTCAAGAATCGTGCGAAACATTCTGTCGCCTTGACAGCTTTTTGATCAGGCAATTTGCCTGAATGCGCAGGTGGAAATTCGGCCGGTCCGCGCCGAATTTTCTTCCCGATTGTTCCCTTTAAACTGCTTCTCCTGGGTAGATGTTTGAGAGTTTGTACCAAGTGATTTGACTTTCATGATGCCCACACGACTGTCTAAACACTTGTAGAGTTTGAAAGGCGATTAGGAATGTGCAATTTACCCTTTAAGCACACACAAAACGGGTGGATTTCCGTAAAATTAGTCAATCTTAGAATTTCATTAGGAGATAAAAATCTTTGGAAAATCATCCAGGTGCCCTTGATCATCAGGTTTAACCGTTACACGCAGCTGGCTGTGTGTGCATTAATTAATACACGTGTATGTATTAGACAGCAGCAGCGCTAGATATAAGTAGCAGCGGCTAGACGGGCAGCGTGTGTCGGTTCGCTAGCACAGCGGTGAAGGCGTTGGACTCGTGCCTGTGGGACCGCTGGTTCGAGTCCCGCCGGCGCCGGTGACATTTTTTGTTTTTTTGGCTTTTTTGGTTAAAACAAATTTATACATGCACAAAATGATGAGAAATAGTGTTTATAACAGTGAAATCGGGGTTGGGATGTCAAAACATAGCCATCATTTTTTGTTTGTTTTCTTGAGCTTAGCCTTAGGCTTGGGCTTAGGCTTTGGCTTAGGCTTAGGCCTAGACTTAGGCTTAGGCTTAGGCCTACGCCTAGGCTTCTTGGCAGTGGTGTGGTTGGGGGGGGGGGGAAGGGGCAGTGATGTGGTTGGGGGGGTATGGGGGGGGGGGTATTACCCCCCAACTGCTAGGTAGCTTTCTTGCTCCGAAACCCATACCCCCCCAAACTGGCTAGCTAGCTTTCTTCCTCCGGTCATCAAGTAAGAAAAGTGTTGATTTTAGTGCCAAAATCACCATTTTATGGGCCAAAATGGTCAAATTCGTTCAAATTTTCTCACACGTGCACAAAAATACGCATTTTAAGCCTTATTTTAGCATAATTTAGACCAAATTTTAGACCCCTGTTTTTGACTTCTGGACCAATACCCCCCCCCCAAATCGGGGTACCCGGCTAGCTAGCTAGCTTTCTTGTGCCGGACCCCTCCAGCTAGCTAGCTTTCTTGCTCGGACCAACTACATCACTGGGAAGGGGGGTTACCCCCCCCCCAGGGTAGTACTTGGGGGGGGGGGGGGGGGGGGGGGGGGGGGGTCCCCCCCCCCAAATTCATCTATCTATCGTCAACACTTTTTGATTTCATCTATCTATCGTCAACACTTATGGGCAAATCTATCTATCGTCAACAAATTCTGGGAACAATCTATCTATCGTCAACACATTTCGACCCCAAAATGGGTATTTTTGCCTCAAAATGGCTCAAAATCGGTATTTTTTGTCCCAAATAGGTAAAAAATCGCATTTAGTACATCTAAGTACATTTTCATTAATATTTACACATTATTACCTACTTAGTACACTATACTATACCTTGATTTTTGGCGACCCCCCCCCCATCTATCTATCGTCAACAAGTTTGGGTCGACCCCCCCCCCAGATTTCGGACTTGGGTCATCTATCTATCGTCAACACTTTTCGGGTCCCAATCTATCTATCGTCAACACCCTGACCAAGTACTACACTGCCCCCCCCCCCCTAGTATCCGGTATCCGGTATCTTGATTTTTTCACCCAGGGGTATCCGGTACCCTGACTTTTTGTCCAGGGGTATCCTGCCCTAAAATTTTTCCGAAAACCGTAAAAATGGCCCATTTTTACCTCCAAAATGCTCAAAATCGCTTGCTAGCGCAAGCATAACCCCCAAAATGACCATTTTTTGCGCTTTCAACACCGATTTTGCTCGATTTTCCTCTTAAAAAATTGACCTTTTTTGAACAACCCCCCCCTGGGTATCCGAGATTTTTTATTTTAGGGAGCAACCCCCCCCTGGTATCCGAGATTTTTCATTTTGGGTATCCGGTATCCGAAAATTTTGGATTTTGGGTATCCGGTATCCTGACTTTTTGATTTCCCAACGACACCACTGCTTCTTGGGCTTGGGCTTAAACGTAATCTGAAGCGGCTGGCCTCAAAACGCCGTTTTCTGCCTTTTATATGCGTGGATGATTTTCCAAAGATTTTTAACTCCTCTTTAGAATTTCTGATTTCTTTTCGATTTCGTTTGCGAAATATTTTTTCATCGCGAAGTCAGCGTATCATGTGGGTATCAAGGTCGGTGCCTTGTCCACCTGAGCCGAAGCTCAAAGGAAAGCCTAAGCCAAAGCCTTACCAGACGTAGATTGCACTAACTGCTTCACAACCTTGGAAGTCGGGTTTTACCGGGCAGCCTGGTTCGACACGCCATCCGACCGGACGGCCACGGATGCCATCAAAGGACATACACAGCGTTGCAACAAGACAAATAAAAAGTAAGCATAGGATGTTTTAACTTTCTTGTCCGCACAGAATGCACGAAATCTGCTCAATTTTCATCCCAAAACGCAAAAATTTTCTCAGGGCGGTAATTTGTAACCACGTTTTTGTCACTTGTGCTCAATTCCAGGGGCGTAGCTAGGTCTGAATTTAGGGGGCTACCTGTACGAAAAGTCATTTTTATCCAGTGCGTGTTCCATTTATGAAACGTCGTCTTTATCCAGTGCTCAGTCAAAACTCAGCACCTATCGAACCACGTATCAGTAAAATCAGTAGAGGCATGCGTAGCGCGCGAAAATTTTGACTTTTTTCTTCTCGGAACCACTAAAAGCCAGTAAAAATGCGTGTATTTGACGCACGAAGCGCGCGATTTTTTACCTTTGAAGTGTTCGATCGAGAGTGAAAATTTTGCAATTTAGGGGGTCCTCTTTCCTTCTTGTGACTTCCTCAGAGCGGGTACTGTACCCCGCTAAACGGCTGCGGGGGTACCCAGCCCATTTACCCCCTCTCCTACGCCACTGCTCAATTCCAACACCGTTGATGAACTTATCGTTCAAGTTTCTATCTGTACAGATACAGATACTTTCCCTTCATTTTTCTTCGACATTGGAAAAAGTTCGCTTCGCCTACTTTTTTAAAAAAAACCAAAAAACTTGCTTTTTTGAAAAAAAGAAGAACGAGTTTTTCTTTTTTTCCACGCTGCACATACTGTACATACAATATAATATTGATCCCTGCACTCGTGCTAGAGGTCGTAGTTTGGTTCAGACACCAGGTGCGGAACCTGGGGGAGAATGCTGCTCATTTCCGACCACGTAAAACACTGTCGTTTTCCAATCAATTTCATTCCCACTATCTAACTTTACGTTTTGCCATTTTAAGTGGGCGGGTCAGGCCGCCATCCTCATCATGACCACACCGAATCCCAACGCTGACTTGCCATCACCCAACAATCAACAACCGACAACACCAAACGCTCAACCGAATATGTTAGCCATACCTGATCCGCCGCCACCGCCGCCGCCAGGTTAATGCGTATCCAGCTGATTTAATTGAAAACAAAAAAAGGTGCAAGTCAAATCAAATTCCAGTCGCCACCAATTCCAACCATCGCGACTTTGACTGGAAATCACTGACGCCGTGTGAACTGTTCGGTTGCCCGCTCTGCCAACATCTCACTGACGACAACGGCGTGGAACATGTCGACTGTTCGATATGCTTGACGTTCGTCACAATCGTTTTGATGGTGTTTGCGCGCTCAGATTCTGGTCTTGGATCAAGCGAGTGCACTCAATCAAGCCCATCAGTCAGGTGTCTACTGTGTGTGTGCATTACCCGACCCATCATAATATCTGTTATTCAGTTTGGTGCCGCGCACTGCCACACGACCTTCGTGCATGCATAACGACCTGCACACGGTGTGCGTCATGTGTCTGCTGAAAATCTTGAGGTGTGAAAAACTGTTTTTTTTTCGAAGAAAATTGTCAATTAATCTTCTCTCCTACTTTGAGCCTGCGCCCACTGCCACACGTTGACGACCCGCTACCATGCCCCGTGTGCACGGTTCCCATTCCGGCACTGAATGTCGCCTATCTCAAACTCGTGCACAAATCACACCTTGATGTCATACCAGTGAGTCGCAATTTTATTTATGATTTACAGTGAGAAACGTCTGGAGCGGATCTTCGATTGTTTTGTTATCATGCCCATCGCTAGTTTTGCTGTCAAGGTAAACGCCAAAGATTTGGGGTTTTTGCATGCAAGTGCACTGGTGTTTAATGGACGTGTTTTGCGCAAAAGACGATCCACCAACGTTGCGGTTTAGCCTTGTCGGCACGCACTAGTTGGAGCACTAATTTCGACCAGCCTAAATTAGGCGTAGCTGTAGGGGAACAACTTTTACGCCGGCCGAAATTGGTGCTCTATCGTGCAATGCGCTCCAGACAAAATTTGCCTTTACCGTCAAAATTGATATGCTCTTACAATCTCACATAAAAAATACGTGGTTGGGCTCCTGACCCGACCGGAGCGTGCGTAACCGATGAGTAATGTTTGCGTCACAGTTCCCGATGCGTCCGCCAGCGCCGTGGTGGCCGAATCGTGGTGCACAAACGGGTGTGCGGGGTGGTCGTGGCACCCAGCGACGACCCGTACCCGTGCCCCTGTCCTTCGGTAATCGACAACGCGGCGGACGTGGCTTGACCATCAATCGATCAACAACACACACAACACAAGCCAATACGACCACGGTGAGACTTTGGACTGGTTGCACATCTCTAAAATCGCTGCCATGCAATAGAATACGCCCCTCAGTTAATGTTCAACTCTAAACCCGAACATGCGCAGTTCTGGAACACTGCGCACAGCTGCGTGGCTGGCTGCCAAACTGCGAGTGTGTCTGTTGCCCGAATGTTTCAAAAAGGGATTTTCGTGTTTAAAACTTAACATTGATTATGGTGTGTAGTGTATGTATGTATTTTATTGTACGGCAGCGAATATAGAAAAAATTTACCATACACTTCTCAAGTATTTTCTGCTGTTTGTCATCGTGAATGTCATGGGTGGGCAGAACCTGAACCTATGCTTTATTGGCTAATGCGTGGAACATCGATTTCAGACAAGATTAGTAACAATTAATATAATAACAATGAGGTTTTTATAGTAAATTCCTTAATTCGCTGCCGTGCAACAAAATGCGCCCCATAGTTAATGTCAAGTTCTAAATCCGAACGCTAACCACGCGCAGTTCTGAAACATTGCGCACAGCTGCCTGGCTGGCTGCCAAACTGCGAGTGTGTCTGTTGCCCGAATGTTTCAAAAAGGGATTGGATCTACACAGGCATTAATGGGATGTACCTCACTGAACGGCAGCAAATTTAGAGATTGACTGTAACACGATAACACCCTATAACATCATATCAATATCTAATCCACCCAGCTGATTTCGCACAACCGCTCTGCAACATCATTCATAAATGTTTCATCTACATAGTTTTTCCAAAACTATACTATGTATAAATACATGTATTGAATAAAGCAAGCATCAACAACGACGACCAATGTCAATCAGCCAGCAGTCGGTACATCGAGTGCGCACACAAACGCCACTTTGCCGACTGCATCCGAACCGAATCTATGGAACCCATCAGATGTTGAAACATCAACAAATTCTGACTCGGTCACACAACGCGGAGTATGATACGCCATCCAATGAAACATCACGGAAACTGGCCTGAGAATATACCTATGTAACCTGTGCGCGATTAAAAAGTGAACAAATTTCAGATGGGACAAATTTCAATTTGACTGATTGGCCCTGATTGGCCTGATTCCTGACAAAGTATAAAATACAAACAAGTCCGCTGCTGAATGAAAAAAAGATTCGCCCCAGTGTGTCATGTGACAGAATAATTCACACAACTGCAGCTCCAGTTGAAACATCACTGTTTGTCGGTCGTCCCCCATTACCGACGTGCAACATTGGTTCAGTTGGTCTGCTGTTGTGTGGTTGCAATAACATTCCCAATCGTATTTTTTTGTTTTGCTGTGAGCGCTCCACTATTCAGATTGCAGTTTCAGTTCCGGTTGCAACGTGACCCAATAAGGACATGATCAAGTTGGAACCTAGTGGTGCACCGTTGCGTCCGTTTTGTCACATGTTTTGTTTTGTGGGGCGGTGTGTGTGTGATGGCACGCCGGTGGTAAAATTAATGAACAGCCATTTGCTTCTGTAAATCTGGTTCATCAGTCACGTTAATGATGTTCGATTTATAAACCGTCGCCCGCCAGGTCCGGTCCCCCGGTCGGCGTCACACATATTTTTGTATTGCACATAACGCCCCTTGGGACACTCGAGTGTACGATAGAAGTGGCACGGCAAATGTAGTTGACGTGAATTAGATCCAGCGAACTATGCAGTGAAGTTTTACGCACTTTGCTACATCATTAAAACTGCGACGGAAATGTGCCGGAATATTCCATCCTGAGCGAGTTGCATAACGGATGTCAGCCAACAAGCTTAATTCTTCCCACATTTGCTTGACTTTACTGTTCTGATTTCAAATTTTATACAGAGCAGTTGTTGCTGTTTTGAGCCCTAAGATATCGCGTACTGAAAAACGTCTTCCTAACCCCTCCTATCGTAAAAGGAGGCTCCGTAAAAGAAAGTCCACCAAGGGTCACCAACTTGTTCACGTGTACAACAACACGCAAACAAATCAACAAGCCCCTGATATCAGCGGCAGTAGCCGAATTCTGCTTATGTATGTACATAGGTTGACGCTCATAAATCTTGGTGCCGTATGTACCTGTGTATCGGCTTATATTACCATTTTACGATCTTGCAATACGATACAATAAATGGCACAGTTTCAGGTGATAAGCGTTTTCGTGCGACAAAAGCTGCTAAACCATCGTTCGCAAAATATATGCCCAGGCGGCTGGTTGTGCTGAAACACAGTATCGTATCGAAGTATAATGTGTACATGTCATAATGCATAATGGAATGACCAAATAAAAAACACTTTCCAAGTCCAAATTCCCTGAACCTAGCGCAACAGCATACTCGCAGGTTTATATACGTAGTTCTATAGGTCAAGATTACAATCCAAAAGATGGGTGCAAGTCCCAGCCTTCCTGGTGAAATATACACATTGTAGCAATTTGAACGCTTTTTGTGTGTTTCGGACGAGCACAAAACACAAAACCGACAGAAATTTATCACAAAAGTCGACATCAAACAGATTTAGCGTCGATGCTTGACATGATTGATTGTGGCTTATTCTTCATAGCGCTGGTGCGAAAAGCGATCACTGTATGTGTGTTGGCAGCAGTCCGTGTCAGTTAATGGCGGTCAATGGCTGGGCACTGCTCATGCTCAGGCTAGAGTATTCTGCAAATTGACACCTTCACAAGAGACGCAGCTGGAGCGTGCAGGTTATAACATGTCACTTTCTAAGACCAACAGCCAAATTTCTGGTGACAAAAGCTGCTGACAATACTGTTGGTAATCCGAGATAAAAATAACACCGATAACATTTTTGTAGGTGCCTTTCTGCGCCCTTTTGTGTCTCACAACAAACATTCTTTTCAGTTTTTCTACCGATTTTTTCGAACACACGTGCGTTGACTGGATGTGAAAACATTTTGGCGCGTTTTGGAATCACAAACAAGCAGAAATCGACACAAAGCGGCTCCGATTACGATCATTTTTGCAACAACTGGGTTACGGTATAGTTTCGAGTTTCGACAACATTTTCGTCTTTTTTCTTGTTTATTTGCTTTGCAACGGTGTATACGATAAAAATTAGGAAACAAACATTCTCAAATAATGAAATGCGCATAAATCCGTTAATGTCACAGAGAGAAAAGCACAATTGAAACAGACGTGGTAAAAAACAAAAGGAAATGACTATACATTATACTTTGTATGCGAGCTTCAGGAGTTTGCACTTCATGTACAAAAGCACACGGAAAACAGGTTTGAGAGTGTTGCTTGTGGGAAACTTTTCTGAACGATAAAATTGCTAGTTAAAAACAAAATATACAAAATTTCATAAATTTACGTGTGGAGAAATCAAATCACAGACTGAGAAGCGGACCATAATATTATAAAATCACGACTCGGAGCACTCATAATCATAACTCTTATTTAGAAATTTACGCAAATGCACAATTTCGTCTGTTATCATCGCAGAAAAAGAAACGCCGAATTTGAGACCAGTAGGACACAGTAAAAATCTCATGGATGGTGCTTAAAGACTTTCGAAAACATTGCAACGTAATTTTATCATCTGACATGATACTGGTCGACATCGAGGAACTTGCCAGCGACCTGTTGTTGCCGGTAGCAGTCTGATTGTTGCTGATGTTTCACAGGTGGTTGATATACGTACCGATCCCAGCGTTGTGTTGACGTGGTCAGCGGTGTGGATGGTGGGACGAACAGCGGTGTGGCTGCCGGTGTGCTGTGCTGTCCAACAGGCTGATGTTTCAAATGTGGGGGTGCACGTGCGGCGCGAAGTGACGCAAAGAAACACCACGCCACACACCAAGCCTGTGCGACTAGACCGTAGATCCAGTCAGCCACCAGTTTGACCATCAAAACGGCGAAAGTTCGT
Organism: Rhynchonema sp. JSB1_4; assembly: GCA_030248065.1. Classification (NCBI taxonomy): domain Eukaryota; kingdom Metazoa; phylum Nematoda; class Chromadorea; order Monhysterida; family Xyalidae; genus Rhynchonema; species Rhynchonema sp. JSB1_4. Next base: position 28,263 of record JASAMV010001498.1, on the reverse strand, counting down.
TCGGATTGGTGATGTTCGACGAAATAGCAGACAATTTGGATGGTCACAATCAACAAATACAGACTGCAAATGACACCCGTCCGATAGTGCGTGCCAGCTGACGACGATGTAGAGGACTGCAATGGGCACGGTTGTCTTGATCGATCAGGCAATACTTGTCCTACTGTACCACGAGAGCTTAGACGATGCAGTGAGGCAGTTACTCCTACATATAGTTGTCATAATTGAATGGGTTACCTCAAAGTTGACAACAATTAGTCCACAGTTCTAAAGTTCGTCACCCACAAACAAGTTGTGAATCTTTGTGCAATCAACACCAAAATGCCAGGCGAATGTCTACCTGTGATTCAGCATTGCCTGTCATGTGCACCATTCCGTTGGTGAGTGTTGTTGGGTACGGGTTCTGCAGCAACGACGCGGTGCCCGAATGACCGGCGGCACTGTTGTGTGCGTGCGCGCTGGCCACTGTCACCGGCATCGGACGTTGTTTCTCGGGTCCGGCGTCCCGAATGGTGAACAAACCCAACAACAACGCCAGACCACCCGCGATCAGCACCAGGATCTCGCGGATACCGACGAACACCAGCAGATTCTGGAATGGTGATGCAAGCGTGTCGATCAGTGTGACTCTGACGCAATGTGGATTACACATCCACTTGAGAAACCACCACTCTAAGCGAGTAGAGTCAATAAAACAGTCGTACGAACTGGTATTGTTGTTATCATGCCCATCGGGAGAAGATGCCCTTTGATGCTCACAAACCGCCAACAACACCAACCTGACTGTTCTGTTGTCCGACGTAGCAGACGGCCGTTAGAGGATCAGCATCGACCGCTTTCACCATCAACACGATGACGACGGTCAACAGAGGGAGGCCCCAGGCGGCCACGTGGAACGGGAATCGACGCAAATACAGTGAGTCGGGCGACCAGCCCAGACCGGCGGACATGAACCAGCCCCAGCACAGATTCAGCCACCACATGCGTGCAGCCGTGCTGAAAACGATGAATGGATGAGGACTGGCTTTTGTCTATATAGCACTGACGATGACATGGTGGCACACGTTCAGAAATTTGTGCCCATGTGCATGACAACAAAAGTCCACTTGATTCGTCCAACAAAGACGTCAACTTGCGATCAACGCGTCTTACCTAAAATAGTACAATATGACAGCGGTGACCGTGCAGGGCACATGCTGTTCGCCGGCACCGACATAAATGCGTTCATTGATGTGCTCCAATGTGATACATGACACTTCGGTGCGGTAGATCTGGGCGATCAGGTATGTCGCTGCGTAGACAGCTATGGACAGCGTTAGGAACACCAGACATGCTTCGGGGTACCTGCAATATGGGATATACATCGACTGGAAACTATGTTTTCAGCCGCACCATTGAGCTGAACGCAAGCCTTGCGTGCACATCTATAGGTTGAAACATCACCGATGGCTTACCGCAACGTGAGTGTCTGATTGCGACAGAGCAGCACGAACAAACACAACAACGCCATCAGACACGAGATGACGGCGAAACTGAGCGCGACAGCAGTGGCGATCTTGCGTTGGTCGGCGCTGAACGGCTGGTCACGGCTGCGACAATCCAGCGCACATTGCTGTGAACGTTGTAGGAAAATCGTGCGACCTGAAATAAATGCATTGCATCGTTCCACATGTGGTTGAAAATATGCCATCTAGGTCGGCCCGCCGTCCAATCTCGAATGGACATGATAACAATGGGCACATGTATATAGCATTGCATTGAAGGGTCAAGATGGAACAAGTAATCTCTAAACACGCATGAACCGTGGTCTAAATCAGACGAGTCAACGCACCACTGTGCAGGCCATGTTGACTCCTGCACGCATAATCGTCATGATGCCTGGTTGACGGCTGTCGTGGGTCATGTGCCCCTGAGTCGTCAAGGCCATCAGCACTGGACTGCGTTACCGATGGTGCACTCTTCAGCGGTCCGACCATGCACATCGAATCGGCATTGTTCTCGGGCGGGAATTTTGAACAATTCAGGCTGTTCGGCCAGGGAAAGCCGAAATGATTGAGTGTTGGCTCGCAGGTGGTGCGCACGGTCTCGCACAACGGACGACACGGCCCGATCGGTTGCGACACTTTGTCTGTGCACATCGGCACGTAGCTGCAATATGACTCGCATTGACATTGTTTGCGCCAAGTGAACCAGACACAAGGCATTGAAACTTACACGGAACAGAGAAAGAACTTCAACGGCGCAAAGTTCTTGTGTGCGTGCAACAGTGGCGTGTATGTGCTCAGCTGCAGCTCGGCCTCCGACTGCTCGTCGTTATTGACAAGGTTCGGGAAACTGCAGTTTGCGTGAAACATTCATTGTTGGGATTAGCAACTTTCGATTCAGCAGGTACTGAAGCTCCCACGCCCAATGACTGCAAATGCGTGAGCCTGTCACCTCAGTCTAACCTTGTATCGTTGTACGGTAGATCCTTGCACAGCTCGATCAGAATAGGAACGCATTTCGACGGTCGATTATCAGCAAATTCATTGATCTTTCCTTTATCAATCAAGTTAACGGATGACTCGTCGGCGTGTACCTCGACCGAGATCAGCACCGCTGCGAGCAACAGCCCCAGATACGATTTCATGGTGCAATTCTCGTCTGCAAACAGCCATAAAATTTTAATTGGATAGTAAAATCTTAATGACATCTATTTTTGTCCATCTATTCCGTCCTGCACAGCCGTGGAAAAAGTTTGTTTCAAATGACTATTGAATTGGCAATAATCAGTGAAAATGGCCCGTTTAAACAAACATTATGATAAGTCATTAGCGATGAATGCGCATTACATTGAAATCGAATTATATGTAATTGGTATTTACGCACGCACACCAGGACGCGTAATATTAGTGCGCCCGCATTTTTAATGTGCACCAATAAAACACGTCAAAGTAGGACCATTCTGAAGTGGTGGGTTTGTCTATTAACGAGGATGCACAACTAATGCCGGGTCGTTATGCGCGTAAATTGCCGTCAATAATACATACACCATTCGGCGTTAGTTAGTTATCGCGCCAAGGTTCACAGCGCCAGGATTGTAAAATGCACGATAAAAATAACGTATGGCTGATCGTTAACGCCACTTGGTTCGTAATGACTGACTAACTGTTTTGAACGCAATCAAAATGTACGCAGATATACACCACTCAATGCACACGAATGTTCATAGGATGTACATACCAACTGTTGGAGTGTGAAAGGAGAGAAGGCAGGAGCAAGAGATTGTATCGTGTTGGTTGTTGCACAAAACCGAGCCGCCGCCGCGCCACAGAGACATTATTAATTCGGCCGTCGCCGCAGACAGCAGCAGCAGCCTTCGAAGGTAGAGAGCTCGATAACTAATGATTGTGCGCTTGAATGCTGCTTTTTGTGACACTCGCGCGCGCCTACCGACCAACACCGTCCATAAGTGTAAAAGTGTTAATGCGTGTACATTACGCAGCCCGACCCGGTGTACATACATGTAAGTTTCGACCCAACACTGGCAGCAGCTACCTACACAGTGACAGCGTGTACAGAACGCAGCGCGTGAAAGATTGGCCATTGGCTGCAGCACCCTTTGGCGGCGCTCACATAATTAATTGACGTCGTTAAACCGACGCGCCAATGACAAATGACCAAAGTTGCGCGCAGCCGGTCCACGACAGGACACTATGCGCTGCAATGTGCGACGCGAAACACATGACATGCACACTGCATGTGTGTGTCTGTGCAAGCTACGCGCGCGCATTGTACAGAGTCGATGTTCTATTGCAGCCATAAGTCTTGAGCGAAGACACTAAGTGCGCAAGAATAATATTATGCCAATTGAAAGTGGGCAATAAAAATACGATATTTTGTGGCGTAGATTCACATCCACACCTATGTACTGTATTTGAGCAGGCAATGTGGGAAAATTCATAATTCTGGACTTGGTGTATAGAGAAATTATGATATGAACTGGCAAAAACATCTACGGTAATATCAGGATGTGATCATTCCCAATGCAACACTTAAGACTTAAGAGAAGCAGCTCAAGGGCGAATTTCGGTGTCCGACAAAAGAAATTATACATTTTGGGCTTTCACGGCCACCGTATACCGTTTGATAGAAAGGCTGGGTTTTCACATGCTGTCTGCTTATATCTGCGAATATTCTTTGTACTGTGTAATGAGAAAACAACTAATTAACATTGAAGCTTTATAAAATGTCCGATACCATTTTAAATCAACTTGGGACTAAAACCCAATGAAAATGCTCCATAAGCAACCTGTATAGTACATATGTACACTGTGTTAAAACACCGATAAGAAGTTATGGTGAACAGTAGACTCGAGGTTGGTTTACAACACAACTGATTGTGTGACAACACGTGTAAGCCGGTGGCTACCTGAAAACCAATCAATGCGTCTTAGAGTCCGCCAGTGGCGGATCCAGCTTTCGGCCAAGGGGGCCTAAACCCCCAAAGTCATTTTTATCTTGTGCATGTCTGATTTTTCAAAAATCGTTTGTATTCAGTGCTCGTTTATAACTGGGCGATTTTAAGCCAAATTCCATATGAAATTAAGCACGCGCGGTGCGCGAAAATTTTGCGCTTTTCGGCACGAGCGACAGCCAAATTTTGGAAATTTCTGTATTTGACTCGCGAAGCGCATGATTTTTGGACCTTTGAGATGTACGAGAGTAAATTTTGCGATTTGAGTGTCTTTTTTCCTTTTTTTTCTCCGTATTGGTGTTCCCCCTTCAGGGGCTACTTTAGCCAAAGGGGACCTAGGTCCCTGTGGCCCCTCTGGATCCGCCAGGTCATCTGGTCCGCTACAATCAGCAATTTATAGATGTTTGTGAGCGCAAACATTATAAAAGTACACCGAGCCGATGCAAAGGGAGTGTTTTTGAGCGCGCACGCTGGCGGTGTTTTCAGAAAAAAACGAACCAGAAATGCCACAATTTTTCATGCAGAAAGAATGTCGAAAATACGAATAATAACTGGAGAGCGAACAGAGCGGGACAAGTGTGGCGGCGTCCAAATAGTCACAACATCACAAATCAATGTTCTTATCAGCATCCAGCCACGCGTGTGCACCTTGACTTCTGTCTCGCGTGCACCGCCTGTGGCTGCTGTGTTGCTCCAAAAGTTGCGAACAAGATTAGTACACATATTGGGACGTTTTGATTTGTACTGCCTGCTACCGAATATGCACCTATTTCCTCGTCTGATAACAACTGACCCAACACCCGCACAAGTCGAACCGGACTGGATTGGTCAGCGGAATGTGCTTGAAACCATAGTACATAGTAGGAGTATTAATAAATTGCACAGTTTTTGAAAGATTCCTGAATTTTAGCTTACGGCACCGTTTATCACATGATTAAGCCACTTTGTGTGCACATATACAACAGCTTTAACAAACGGCGCAAAGTCCATACTTGAACACAGTTGCACGATATAAACTCTGAGCAGAGTAGGAGGGGCTTGGGTTGGGCTTTTCGGTGATTTCTCTGTGCCAGTACCTTTCTGTACGGTGTACTGCAGTTATACTGTTGTGTCTGTGATTATAACGGCAGTGAAAATTGGTACCATTCGGTAGAGAAAAACGGTAAAATTCCAAACATGATCATGCGGTATTCTTTGGGAGGAGCAGTTATTAGCATATCGTATTGTGAATTCTGGAAGCAAGTGCGCTTGTATTGTTGTTGTTTATCCATTGTCCAAACTGTGGTGCACGGCTGAATCATTGAAACACCAACAAGCTTTACAAGAACGGTGTGCGAAGCCTTGACCACGTTGCTGCACTGTTCAGTTGATGGATGCAACGAAACGAAGTGCCCTTTGCCGAAAATGGTACCTGATAACGTCATAGAACAAGCTGGACTGACCAGCCTTTTTGTATCAGCGTTTTCGTTCATCGATGCCATGCAGTCAGATAGACTTTTGTTGTTTGGCTTTTGTGCTTCGACTCCAAAAAACCTGCGTGTGCACAGCTCGAAAACGCCGCAATACACAAAAACAAGCATAAAACACTCGAGCAGAGCGATATGTAAATGGTTGGTATATGATTATGGGCTTATGCACACATGGGATCGGGGGATCGCAAATAAAAGAATTGGTAATAAGCGTTTTGTGCGTTGCTTACACTGAACTATTATAACTGAAAAGAAAAGGCGGGCTCCCTTGCTCCATCGAAGTCTCAGTGTCTGTAAAGCTGGATATTGCAGCAAGGAGTAGGATTACAGGCGCCTCCTGTTTTGTGAGATATACAATAAAACAAACATCAGACTAAACATGGATCAGGGCTGATATTAGCCGAAAATCTGATTTCCGGCGATAATTGAACAATAAATTAACATTAGCACATTTAGGCAATCAGAAAGACACGCCAACGACCTCCATAACCGCAAATTGAAACTTTCGCCCATAAAAGAGGCGTTTATGGAGTGAATGTTGTGAAAATATACAGAAATGAAGGCCATTTTACAGACCATTCCGTTCAATATATGACCGCTTTGAGCCATCCACCAGTGCAAACAGGGCTGACATTAGTCAAGCTAAACGGGCTGCAGGCAGCAGCAGTGCGCGCGCAATAAAAGTCATCAGGGAGCCATAAAACACCGCATTTTTGGTTCCAGTGTGCGCCCGCGGATGTGCTTGGTGCGTCGACTGCGACACAACCACTGCGCGCGACACTTGTGACACATAATGTCCGATGTCGCTTTCTGTCGCATTTCAGTGTCAGTGTGTGGACATGAGGTAGGTCCCTGTGCGTTCCGCTGGCTGGCCGCATGCGTTTATGTGCTTTGGCGACAATTTATTAATGACAAGTAGCCAATTTCAGCTACGGTTATTATTCAAATATGATTTATACGCGATTTTGACACCCCGCAAAGCCGAAGGAGACGCGCATCTTGGGAGACAATATTGACCAATGAGCACCTCATGAAACTGACAAACTTGCGGCCGTTTTGCTTACAGATTGAGGGCCATTTGTCCTTTTGGCCAAAAACCACTACCTCGCAAACCAAACTGAGTTTGGAGTTTATGCGGAGTTTTTCTCACCACAAAAGTAGCCATTCAAGAGGTACCCCCATTGGAGAATCGACCACAGAACACATTGCATTATTTAATGCAGTACAAAATGGACAACAAGAAACAAAGCGTGCGCTGAAGCAGACAGGCAGGCAGCAATCAAAGCGGACTCGCAGATACATAGAGTAGATAGATTGCAGCAACTAAGAGCATAAAACACACTTTTGATTCTGCTCTGCTTTTGGTTACAATACTCCTGGAGGTCGGGGCACCTTTGTGTGGGGTTCATACAAGCATAGTAGTCGGCGGAGGAGTGAGTACTCGCCTCACAGCAGTGTAGCAAGCAACAGCACACCGAAACAGGAGCATAACCAAACCAGACATGGGTACACACAATTTGAAAACTGCGAGGAAATCTAAGATAAATGGCAGTCCAATCCATACGACTGGTTCTGACCGGCAACCAAAAACAGCCCCCGAGCCCTCGAAGGCAGACCCACAAGCTGGAAACTGCTGATTAATGTGTATTGTTCGATGGCCCGGTACGGAGTAATTAGTCATTTTCTTGCTACATATGCGCAGCCAGTTTACAGTGTGAAATCGAAACACAAGTGCTGCTCTGCGCTGAGTCCATGTCCTGCTAAATGAACAAATGCGAGGGGCATCTCGAAAAAATACATTCCACGTTTCGCACATAATTCACTGCGAAATTTCGGACGTGTCGGGGCTTCGAAATCTATGTGCCCCCTTTGCTTGCTTATGTAAAAGCTTACCCACACCCAGGGTTCAGGTTTACATTATAATGTACGATAAAGTACTGTAAAATTATGGCTTGAATTACAAAGTATACAAGCGCAGATGTATTTTCAACATTATAAACCAGGAAACGAATCAGTTTAAAAATAGAACATGCGCGTCGGGGATCAGACAAAAAGAATGGGTACATAACTGGGTACATACATACCTATACCAAAGAATGAAACTTCGATGCGTGATTTCCAATATTTCAGAATGCATACTGTCTACCGACGGCTCATTTAGGCTCAGTCGGTCAGTTTAGCAACAGATAAGCAAACATAACTGAATCACCAAATGCAAAATGGCGGCATCTGACAAAACATTTGTGTAGGAACCTAGATAACAACGAGATTAACCGAGACACAACACGCGCGCCACAAAGCAAAAGGGCCGACTATTTTGAAAACGCACGTGCACGCTTGGCACATCTGGAAGTGATTCAAACGCACAAGTCACAAAAAAGCATCAGATCCGAAACTGTCGGATTACCTTATTGATGAATGCGAGATAAACGCTATGTGTGATTGGTGAGCTCACATTAAAATTATTTTGAGACTCCATCAATGTAATCGGATCTCGTTCGATATTTGGCCAGATAAGACTCGGTTGACGGGTTTGATAGATGCGGTCAACATTTGCGATGTTGTAAATTGCGGATTGCTTGAACTGACAGTTTTACAACTTTTTTGCCTTTCGTTTCTTGCGCCGTGCGTGTTCTGCTCTGCGCTTTTTGCACAATGCTCGCATATTTTTGACATTGCTGCGTACACTGCTGTTGGATAAATGATTGATTGTTGAAACAGCCATGCAGCAAAAAAGAGCCGCATTATAGAAACTGAACTTGGGATGCGATTAGATATAAGTTTGGAGATAGGGCGTCTATGTACTTTTGATGTGGTGTAACGGAGCAGCTACATATGTATTGTAGCAGTTTGGTAGCTCTTATCCTAACGAAAGTTGTCTTGCGATTCATATAATGTCCCCATTGTTTAATGTTTGGATAAGCTAACAAACGAACCTGGGTACATTTTACTTGTGTGCAAGCAAAACAAAACAAAAGAACACAGCAACTACTTATACATAAATATCAATACGCTGCTCCCAATCCAATAGGCTTACTGTGCATAAATATTGGACGGAGCACAGCACGGACAACACCACAATTGCCAAAGAGCGTAAAGCAGCAAAGCGAGCAAATAGTTCAAATATCGAAATCTCTCTATTTTTGTGGCCGGGCGGCGAGGCGGCAGAACAAAAAGCCACTTAATCAAGCGTGCATACACACAGACCAGGCGGGTATGGAAAGATAAGGCAAAGATTCAGGTTGGAGTGCACATGCCTCGGGCTACGGTAGTCGATGTTTGGCAAACACCATGCATGTGCTGTGTTGTTCCATGAAAGAAACGCGCGTTGTAATGTCCTGTACGATGACTCTTCTTTTGCCTTGCCCGGGTTGTTTCATGGACTTCAGGGCACCACTGCTGGACGTACAGTGCACCAGAGCGGTGCGCACTTAATGACTGTGTAAGAAGATTGCGCTTTTCGATAGTTTGCCGTTGCGCGACCATGCATTTTGACCACAAGAATGATGTGCCGTACTTAGCGTCTCATGCACACCAAATGGGGTCAGGGCAAAAATGAAAGTCCATAAAACAGAATTTGGCATCATCCGCGGTCGCCAGGTCCAACTGAAGATGCAATATTCGGACCGGCGACTGCAAAGCAATAAACCACCAAAGTGTGGTACTAGAAGAACGCAATTAGCTTCTGCCGTAAGCAAGCACACCAAAGCGAGACAAGGGGAAGGAAGCGAGCCGTTCATTTTGAAAGCGCACCAAACAAGGGAACCAAATAGTGTGTGACATATACATGCATTCTGTGCAAGAAAGGTGTAGCGGAATCGTACGGAAGTAGAAATTCACCGCCAAAAACGCTTGAAATGTGAGATAAACACAACCAGAATAGCATCATTGACTTAAGCTTCCGAGCACTTCTTCCAGACGTTTCGGTCAACGCAAAAATACTCAAGCAATCATTCCGCACCGCGCTTCAGTGCGAACAAAATTTCGTAAAATCTTGCGTCACACGCGAACGGTGGGTCGCACTCAAGTTGTCCGTTGGGACCTGGACCACGCCGTTAGTAGATTTGTGTTAGTCTGTGATCTAATTATTTGCCCGCGAACGCCATTCGCCCTGCCTTTCGGGCTAATCTGACGACCACACTGGTCACGGTCGACTGTTACACAATGGTCGTGCAGCTGTGTACCGAATAATGTGTTTCAACCAAAATGATTTCCTACGTTTTGTCGTGGTGACACATTACTCAAGTTGGGGTTGCATTCGCCAAAGGCATGAACACTGACCCTTATTTTCTTCTTTCAGTGTGCCATAAGTAGGTGTTGCCGTGACGGCACGAAAGAAGCGCGGAAGTCCGCCAACGTACAGACAGTATGTGCCTACCGTAACCTTTGACGAAATCGCACAAAAATTGCCTACACGTCTTTGTACTTCAAAACTGGTGGAGCCAAACAACAGGCAGTGGCAGAACAATGGCGAAACAACAACAACACTATACGCGGTTGAGTAGTCACTAAATTGGCATGGCACTGTACGCACCATTGAAGCAAGTGGCATGCCAATGTCAGCTCACGTCAGACGGACAGGGGTGCAGACTTCGTTGGCTCAAACTTTTTTTGACACTCGGACGCCAAATTGGGCGCGCGCACGACGATGTCGCAAATGAAGTTATTGTAGTGCGAAAAATTGTTTATCTCGTTGTTGTTGCTGCTGTCGAGCTAACAAGCTTCCGTTCTGACCGACTGGCGAGACTTGAAACCCAAACACAACGCCACGGACCAGTTTTCAATTTGTCTCGTTCTTGAATTTGATTGACAGATAGAAATGGCTAGAAGAGCCCTTTTGCTGAGCTCACTTTGGATGCTTCAAGCATGCTTTTCGGGATTTTGTTGTTGTGCATCTCAGTTCTGTAACCATGTTTCATCAAATCCATTTTCGTCAGTTGAAGGGCGCGTTCTTGAGATGGACAAGTTGGTTTTCATGTATTTGAAAACAGCAGCAATTTGTTAACTGTCAGATTGGCATGGTCATTTCGAAATCAACTGTGGATAAAAACCGACAAGTACAAGTTCGGAAACCTTCTATCTTTTCAGGAAAATCGGCCAAAGTAAAAAAACCTGGCTTGGTCCCTGAGATATGTAGATTGACTGACGCTGACAGCGGTTTACAGTCAAAGAGTAGATACACAGCTAATATCGCACCGCACCATGATAATCGCACGTGACATTTCCCTAGTTCATACCGAGCGGACGCACACACTGCAGCGGATATAGTCCCGTTTTATTCGAAATTCCAATAAAATTATTTGTGTTATTTGCACAGATGTTTATATAATACGCCATGTGCATCTTTCTCTTGAACCATGGTGCAGAAATGCGGACAATAAAAAGTTAGCTGTGTTTGTGTTGAGTTTTTTATTCATATCGTTTGCCTGTTAAAATTGCGAGAATAAAGCCAAAAGTGGCAGATGTCTCTGCCGCGAAATCAGCGTTCATTCAAACAACATGTGAAATTTGCTCAAATTAACGAACTTCAAAACAACAACATGTCATTATCCAGAAACCGCCAATTATCAATAATCACATTGAATGTTGGGGGCGTGCGATACCAGACCACTGAGCGTTAGTTTATTATCGCTTTCATTTCATTTATGCGGAAATAAGAGGCTGCGCGCGTAAGGATCGACGGTTGTCTCACCCTGTTTTTGATAAAATCAACAAAAACACGGGTTCAAACGCGTCAACAAACTATGTATCATTTGCATTCCTTGCGTTCCACGCATTCATTACGCTCTTCTTTATCCATCTTAAAACTAATCATCAAGGACTCGCTATTTTCATTGGGATCCACCTGAAATCATCCAACTTGCTGATGCCCAAACATCGAGACATGTGTCTGCTAACCGCAACGACAAATATGGCAAAATTTGGAAAACGTGGTTAGTCTAAGATAATCAGATTTTTGAATGTCAGACATCGTCGGTTTACCACTAGGTGGCAGAGCCATGGGAAAAAAGAGAAGGCGTGCAATGAAACCGAAAAAAGGCGCAAAATTCAAAGTCAAGCCGAAGAAAGCCCCCAAGAGACCAGCGAAACAAAAGCAGACGAAGAACAAGAAAACAAACATGAAAACAAATAACAAGAAGAATAAACAGCCCAGAAAAAAGTCTACACCAAAGCAAAAGACGAAGAACAAGAAACGTGACACAACAAAGAACAAAAAGAAGAAACAGCGTACGAACAAGCAGAAGTCCAAAGAAGGTGGGAGCAGCAGCTCAGACGAAATGATGGGCAACATTCAAGAGGGCAGTGATGGAGAGCAAAGAGAACATCAGGTGGGAGCATGTGTGACCTGAATACTGCACGACTGAAACAGATGTATTTTGCACAAACAACAGCATATTTGACAGGATGGCATGGGGGACTTTGGCAAGGCAGCTGCGATTGGGGTTGGTGTCGCGGGCGTCGGTTACATTGGATACAAGCTGGGCGAACACAGGCAAAAACAGAAAATGGTTGGCCAACAAAAGCTATATTTCGTCCAGGTGGCGGTGTACTCATCATAACATTTATCTACAGGAGGTGGACCGACAGCAAGTGAACCGACAACGGAAGACGAAACAGAGGATGAAGAGGTAATTCGGCACTTTAGCATGTTTCGTGATGATGTTTCTCTGATCATTCACCAGGAAGAAGAGCCCGAGTGCTACTATGATCACAAAACGGGCGCGTGGTATACGGCCGATGGACAGTGGATATTACCAGATGATGTTGAGGTATACATATGTGTCGTTCATGTACCGGGGTTTTCCACTTAAAGCACCCCCGCCGATAAGAGCCTCGGGGCTTTAAAGGTGCTGGTCAACAACCCTTCGACCGCGCTGACTTGGGGGTAGTATATATAAACAAAGTCGACATCGACTCGACCCTAACTGGCCAGCCGATGTGCTCTGTCACGGCCACGTTGAATTTTGCACCTGGTGAAAAAACCCGAAAAAATTTTGGGCTCCCTGGGCTGTACTGGATTTATTTTTTCTGGATCACGAATTTTTTGACCAATAATAATAAACTTGACAATATCGTTCAACTTAGTTGGTCAGTGACCAATATATCTCAGTTTTCTGGAATTATTCTGCTGTTTTATCACGTTTTGATGAAAACCCTCATAATCAGGTTCAAAGATGGTATAGAATGTCAACATATACGGCACTAAAGTGTTCCTACTAACAGTGCTGAAAACGCCCAGTTTTCTGCTTTGCGCCCCCCGTAAATGGAAACGTTTCCACTTGAAGCCTTAGGAGGCTCTAATTAGATTTTTCGTCTTGGTCGCAGGGCCCATTTTCGACCAAATTCCGCGTAAAGCCAGCAGGGCTCCAAGTGGAAACTTACGGTGTGAAACAATGTCTATTTGTACCATAAAAGCACATGGTTCAAGTGGAGCCAGGTTCATTTTTTTGCCCATAGATCAAAAAGTATTTTCCAGGAAGTCGAATCAGAAAAACCGAAAACAATCAAGCAGAAAGTCGGCGTTCTGTTCAGGAGGGTGAGTGTTTGCTATACGAAGCTCGATTTGAAAGTTTGGCCAATCGTCAGAAACATTCCAGCCTCCACCGCCACCACTACAACCGATACCGAATGCGTCATATTCAATCCATCAACAACCACAACAGCACAAACAATCAACAACACAACCGAGTGTGTTCCAGCGATTGTGGAGCAACATGACACGAAAGGTGAGTTAAACGTAACACGCGAAATGAAATGAAAAGTTAAGTTTGTCTTCATTTTAGCGAACCACACAGCAAGAAATGACACAGCAGCCATACCAACAACAGCAACAGCAACTGGTCGGTGGATTCGAGTAATGTTTCACTCACACGTTTACTTTGTTTGACGTTCCATGCAGACCAATGACTACGCCCGAAATCAGATTATACCAATGGAGCAACCAATTCGTCAAAGTGTACAACCGACCCAACAGCCAACACCGGTGTGACTCAATCAGTTTTAGTTCCCAATTTCTTGTATTTCACGTGAAACAAACACATGAGTTGGTCAACTTAGCCACTTCCTCAGCCAGTATTGCAATCCAATCCAGTGGTGCCTTATAATCAACTGTCAGCAATTCCAGATGCACGCGTTCAATTTCTCCATATGCTCTGCACAATTTTCAATCCTTCGCCTTTTCAGCCGCAGCGACCAACTGCACCGCCTCAAATAATGCAACGACAGGTTGCTAACATGTGAAAAAGTTTCCTACTAGGCCACAGCAAATCAGAAATTTCATTTCAGCAACAGCAATAAATTTGAACAAAGGAATAATCGCATACCGTTGAAAAGCCAAAATTATCAAGTCCGCCATTAACAAGGGAATACTGAGAAAAAGAACAATTACGCATCTTTGAAAAGCGGAACAACAACGTAGAAGTAATGATTAAAAATCCAATGATACGAAAATAAATTTATCCAAACATACCAGTGTTAAAAATGACCAACATACTGACTATTTGCAATACAACAATAAAACTGGTGCAAAATAATTTCAACAACGTGTTCGATCCTTATGTGCCAAGCCCATTATGGTAACTTGATTCGTGTCAATCGAGAGTTTTATGTCATAGGTACACTTCAACGCTACCCAAGATCTTTCCTTGCCCAGTCACTACAATGCAACAGCGGCGCAAGGGAGCTGTTTATTGACAGAAATGGTCATTTGTTCGAACACATTTTAGACTTCATCAGAGACCAGACGTTGCCTGAGGACAGGTCAGTAAAAACGTCAGTCAATTAGATTTGATTAAGGCTGTCATCACTGAGTGATTCACCTAGTACTTGTCTGAAGGTATTGCTCTCATGCCCATATCCATGGCCACCCCTTACAGCCACACACTTGAACGTGTGCGCGTTGAGGCCCGCTTCTTCGATCTTCCCGAATTGATGATCGCCATTGATCGTCGCCTGACCATCACTGTGTGGTTTTGTGCTCGAATCGGTTGGTCTTTTTAGCTTTTTTGTAGCATGATGAAACATCAGAGGCTGCTCTGCACTTCAGGTGTGCACAGTGATGATTCGGTGTTTGGTTCGGTGCCAATGCGCTCGTTGCGACAGAATGTTGAATCGGACAGTGCGTTCATGCAAAGTGTCGATGACAAACTGAAACGTTAGAAATACACCAGCTATACTGTAGTTGTGGTCTTTTAGACAATTTTCCATTTGAAAACGTGTTGATTACGATCGAACGGGAGCAGATATTCACAGATTTGTTGGTTTGATAGCAAATGAAGGAACCAAAATGAGCATCAAGCGATCTTCGCACCGTCCACTGCTGTCTAGTAACCCCAGAGAACCGATTAGGGTTTTGTTGTTCAGTGGCAATGAGACAGTGATCCTAATTTTAATTCTATATTCTGTGTGTCGCAGACGGGCACGGCGACAAGCAAGATTGTGCGATCGAGCTGCAATTCACCGGTCTTCAATCATCGAAAACAACCAGTTCCGACCGCAATGCCGTTGACCGATTGCCAATCGCATTCCACGGTCTGATGCACCTGCTGACCAACGGATGTTTAGGATCGTACAAACACGCGCAGCCAGCTGTGATCCAGCGGGGCACCGTGTTCATCATGACACTGATCGCTGAGACGTACGGACTCGGAAAGATATTACGCTATTTGGATGCACTTGAATGCACTGACGATAGCTTGAATGGGATCGTACATTATAAATTGTGATTTGCATGTGGCACGATCGGGATACCCGCCTTTTTCCAACATGGTTCAATCGAGTGAAAAATTTTTTTGATCGCCGGCATTTTACAAATGACTGATGAATGGTATGCAAGTTCAGATTAATTCAGGTAGAATCGTAGTTTTATGAATGCACGTGCTTCACCGCAGCGTTCGATACTGGTCACGCGGGGACTTATTGACAATGTCACAATTTCATGCATGTGAACAACGCAACCAATTCAAATAAAATAATTTCAAAATTTGACGCAAATCGGATAAATTTTTGTTCATGTCTGTATCACAACAGTCCTTGTCCAACCAATAGGCAGAATCACGCAGAATCACTGTCACTGTCAAGGTAGAAGTCATCCCACGGATGACCCATGCTGGCACCGAGCCAACCGTTTTGATTGTACAGATCGATGAAATCTTGGTTACTCAATGTTCGCATCATATACAGTCGATCGAGACGGTCGTAAAACGAGCTCGTATCCAGGCTTGGATTCAACCGTATTTGGTTTGAAATTGAAGAGAAACTGGGATTGGATTTAATTTCAGTTTTTCAAAAGCTTGCTTTTATGACAGATGATCTCGTGATACTACTGTTATGCGTGCTGTATCCACCCACCTTCAACGATCCCTTCCAAAACTTCAGTCATTTCGTCCCTTCGAAAGTCGTTTTTGTTGTAGATGTCATCCAACCATTTGTTGATCTCATCGAATTCCGACTGCGACCACAACACTCGATTGGGTGCATCTGCGAAAGGCACAAAACAACCATTGAAGCTGCACTGGTGTTTCTACCAAGAGGGTAAATTCACAAGCAAATATGAAACGAATCCATGAGCGAGCTGATTGCTTTGCACAACCGAAAATAAGGGTGCTTGCCTCAGTCTGCGCTGCTCACCATTTTGATCTTCCCGTTGATCCTGATTCAGCTCTGACCGTGGCGCGTGCTCGACCAATTCCTTCATCAGGTTTACATCCTCCTGACGCCAGGGGGCTATCGGATTCGAACTATGTTCTGTGAATATGTGGAGTCCAGTAAGCAGTACACTCTGTATGGCAAACATATGTAAACGTGGCATTTGGAATTTTTTCAAGGTCACCGATGGACCTGAATTACCCAAATTGTCAGTTGCCGGAACTTGTGTTGTGGTGGTGGTCGTTGTTGTCGTAGCACGTCGACGTCCAGTCACTCGAAAATTGATCGGCTTGGCTGATACCGTAACCCATTGGTTGGTGATCACAATCAGCAACAACAGCATACATTCGGGTGTACACATGGCGGGGAAGGAGACACTTGATGAGTTTTGGTAACAAAAATTGTAAAAAACATATCACGTATGGGCCACCAATAATGTTTATTTATCAAAACACGTTGAAAAATCGCATGCAACAAAAAACAATAATTTTATCTTTTGTGCCATTTCTTCGAAACGAACGCGCCCACTATGAATGAAATGTAGAATGCCACAACTAATGAAATGTATTGTATTACATTTTGAAAGCTGGGCTGGTCATTCTTTCACAGATATACAAACCACCATAAAAATATAATTCAAATTAGTACAAAAACTGGGTTCTACTATGTAGCTGGGATCACACCAAACTTTGTGGCAAGTTTAGGATAAAAAAACCCGCACCCGTCCGCAGCTTAGCTTCACACAAGTCTTTAGTATCAAATTGACTCGCGACGATCGTTTCCCAGCGTCGCACTTGTCCGCGTTAAAACATCATCCACACGGTTACCGTATATAGCAGAGGGGGTTCCCCAACAATGTCCGATTGCCATTTTGTTGGTTTAGAACGTTTAAAAATATTTTTTCCGAACAGATTGTTCAATTGTACTGAAACGCATATGAGATCTAAATCATGTTATTCAACAATCAATCAATCCGAAGATACATAGCTGTGAGATTCTGCTCATTGTCAAGCAACATGCATAATTCAAGTCAAACGCTCATCAAGCATTACAATTGCACATATCCTCAACTTGCATCCAAGGTAACTTTATGAATCACACATTCACATTGGTCTGCTCCGTGCAGTCCCGTTCGTCCACAGTGGTCTGTGTGCCGCTGGTGACCAAATCGTGCGTCTGGGTTGCCTCGGACACCCGACCATTAGAAGTGCCCACTTCTACCGATTGTGACTGCACGCCTGCACCATCGCTACAGTCCTGTGCAAGCATACGTGCACTGTTTCTATCAGCTGTCGTTGTTGCTGCAATGCTGCCGGCAAGCATCTGGTACAACGTCACTCTGGGCGTGTCTGTCTGTGTTTGTGCACTGGAAGCGGTCGTTGTTGTGGTTATAGTGCTGGCTGATGTTTCACAGTGCGATGCGGCCGTGGTGGGTGGTGCTGCGGTTACGATGTCGCCGTTTGATGTATATGTCGGGGGTGGACTGCCCTTGAAGAACTTGGTTGCCCAGTGCTCGTATGGTTTGAGGGACACCGCATTCGTGTAGGACGGCACGGGCTCAGGGAACAGGTCGGATATGTCGTAGCTGCGTCTGCAAATTGACATCAGTTGTTTTTAAACTTTAGCAGTGGAAATTCAAAACTGACGAGACTGTGAAAATGTGTCGGTCAGTTGATATGAGCCAGTTCATAAACGAAATCAGTTTAGGTACATACCACCCCTGCGCCAACAATATCACCACCAATGAAAACCAACTATATATACAAATTTGAACATGTTGAGTGAACCTGGCATCCGTTGACGTTGTGGCGGTGCCAGTTGAATAGAGCTCATCGAACGTCGAGTCAGGGTTGGTGTGCACGCGCATCTGTTCGGCCCAAATATCCTGAAATAATGGTGGTGCTCACAAACGTTCTATTGTTTGCCATATGCAAATCATCAACAGTCGTGTATCAGGCATACATAAAACGGCCGGATTGTGCATGGGGACGGAACAGCAGCCCAGCAAACGTTTATGCCGTTGACTTATGGGAGTCGCATCTTAATCAAATGACCCCAGTGTCAAATGCGTGACGACAAGTGCACTCACAAATTGTCGCTGTTGTCTAATCAATCGTCGGTCATAGGCGCTGATGACGGCTCTGCACACAAACATTGGTCCCAGCACGATCAGCAACACGGCCGTTACGGTAAACAGGACGGGACGGTAGTTGGACTCGGCTTGCGATGGCGCGTTGACGGTGAGCAGCGTCAGCAGCACACCGATCTGGTATGACATTTGATTGAAACTGGTGTCAACATTTCTGACCGTCCTTTCTCACGATGATGTCCTTGGCTTAGAAAAACTCATGCAAACGTTGGGGTGCGAGATTGGAGATCAGACCGGATCAAATAACTAATGTTCAGGATTATGTATCTGTTTGCGGCCACCGTGCAGTTTTTATTAATATTAGCTACCTTGTGAACCAAGTTCGGTTATTCAGTTCAGATCTGGTCCGGTATGATTCGCGAATATTTTTTGACGCAATTTCCCTCCCGTCCACTTACCACCAACATGAACGCAGCCATTGTGGCCAACATTTTGCTGCCAAAGTTCCATCCACCGCCGACCGGTTGTGTGACCAACATCCATTGTTGATGTTGTTGGTCGTTGTGCTGACGCTGCGACTCGAGCAATCCAGGTGGCATCAGGTCACTGATTGACGGTGTACCTGTGCATCGTGAAAGGTCTGTTTATATAAAGGTAAGGGTTCGACTAACAATCCTTCACGTGGGACAAATTAGACACAAAAACGTTGTTTCAGTTTTTCCTTGTGCTTCTTAAAAGGAGACTGAAATTGGATGGAGGTTGGAAAAATGGCCTCACATCATCCTGGATGTACCGTCTGGAAGAACATGTTCTCAATGTTGGCTGCTGATCCATGAAGGCCGTTTTATAATCGCGTGACAGGATGTGCTTGTTCTTTTTATCATGCCCATCGGGGTATGTGCTTGCAGGTATCATGCCCTTTCCAACCTTCAATTGGTGATGGTTGCTGCACTGGCTGGTTGTTGGACGTCGATAATTGTTGTGCGTTCGTGTTGATGTTGGCCACATTGGCACTATTCAACCGTCGCGTGTGCATGTATTGTGCCGAAGCACGTGCCGACAAAGTGGTCACCATTCGGGGCGTGGCACCTCGATGCAGACTGCTGAACCAAAAATGCATCATACGGACATCGGGCGCTGCAGCTGGAATATTGTGTCATTTGAGTTCGGCTCATGTACCCGTACAGGCAGTGGTGTCTTGGGAAATCAAAACGTCAGGATATCAGGATACCCCTGGCCGAAAATTCAGGACACACGGCTAGAAGGGGGTTCCCCCAAAAAGGTTAGGATACCCCATGAAGTGCCTCTAAAGTACTAAAAAATGTGCGTATTTTCAACGGAACTTGATGAAAATCGCATTACCGGTGGCGGTGACACAAAATGACATTTTTGGGGTGATGCTTGCGTTAGCAACCACGTGTTAGCACATGAGGGAAAAGGGTAGATTTTTGCTAATTTCTTTGGTTTGTAGGGGTCAGATACCCTGGGCCAACACGTCAGGACACCCCCTTGGATGAAAATTCAGGATACCAATACCAGAGGTAACCCCCTAACGACACCATTGCGCACAGGTATAACATGTGTATAGAAAAATATGCATATCTCGCTCAAATACTGATACCAGCCGCTGCCATTTCATTCTTATGAAAAAAGCGGCAGCTTGAGAACGTCTCCCAAAGAGCGTCTCTCATTTATTGCTGCCAATTCCTAGTATGCCGTCAGCAACATAAAAAATAAGGTGTGATCTAATGTGAGAGAGGTCCATGAGCAACCAGCTATTGCAGTGACGTATACGTGCGAGCACTCAAACATCTGGGCTCAGATCACAGCAGCTGGCAAAATGAGGGGGCAGAGTGATTGCTAATGGAGTCTTGACCGAAGTCTGTCTGTTTGTTTAGAAAGCAGCATCTGTTTTGTTCTGCTGAGGCTGACAACGACACAAAAACGCTATGAAAAACGGGGCCAATTTATGGCGCAGCACAAAAGTTGCGAGCCTCACTGGCGGGGGGCGAACGCAGCGGTTCCACAAATGAGCGTGCGGGACAAAACGCGCACGCACGTTTGTACTGGTTACAAGCTGTAAGCCGGCTGTACATGTACAGAGCTTGGTATGGCTCGCTGCAAGCAGGGCCAATGACGTTGCTATATACGTTAGCTGATGCAGCTGTGACAACATGGCATACACAGACTGGCTGGCTAGATCGATAACTGTGATGTGCGCACGTGCATTGGTGGTTGAGCTGCCAGCCGAAACAGTGAGACAGAAGAACGTCAGTTGTCACTCGACACTGAAACTGGAATACGGGTATTGACTTACACAATTTGGCATGTTTCAAACACGTGATGTTTCATGTGGTGCACCCGATAACTTGACGACCATTGTGTAAAGACAATGAACAGATGTTGTGATGGACAGACGGCTGGCCTCTGGTCTCCTTAACTTTCGGTACGAGGAAAGTAATGCTATTTTTGGTTGGCATTCTTGCAACGATGCCAATTGGACGCACAAGACTTGTGCCGTCTAGCTGGCCGACTGCCTCGTCCTCACTTTTTTACAGATTGTCACGTGAAAGTATTCCAGCAAGCAATAGATTTTATGCTTCAGATTCACAGAAGTACAATGTGATACGCAATAGAAATACTGTAGGAATACTTTGTTTACAGTATTTATAAACTATTATAACAGAAGAAATTCGCTGCAGCACAACAGATTATTATACATAATCGCAATTCAAAAAACGTATTTCATATAAAATTAAACTTTCACGATGAATGACTTGTTGAAATGACCGGTGCATCACTCAAGATTCATCCCAGAAACGCAGTGCAAAAACGGATAATGACATGAAGAATCATTAAAGAAACAAAACTGATACACACGCGTGAATGAAATAAGAAAGAACATCACATAAATCACGACGACACACGTTTTGTTTCGTAAACCACGGGAAAATATAATCACCAAAACACAGCGGGCAAACACCTGTATATTCGAACACCAAAACACACTAAAAATATTGGAATTATTGTCACACAATGCGTTGCAAAGAACGTTAGTACCCGGAACCATGGATACTAGAAATATCGCACGAGCGAAACATTCTCGTTTCGACACGAACTTGCAAGCCATTTCTTGCAACACGCTGTATCACAAATTATAACAGAAAAATATTACGTACCAAGATTACACTAATTTTTTAATCACAACCCAGTTCAGTTCACTTTCGCATACGAAGGCGGTGCCATTTTCTGTCTGACGTTCGCAAGTACGACCGCGGCAGCCGCCGCCGTTTCCCCCTCCGCTTTCCACAGGAGGTTGCCGTCATCTTGTAGTCCGATCTGGGAGGGCGGTGGTCATCTACGCAGGGGGGGGGGGGGCGGGCGGGCCTGCCAGCGCAGCGCGAGAGGTTCGGCCCCCCCCGAACAACGACAAACATTGCAAAAAATGAGAAACGGACCGAAATTGGGGGTGTGGGCGAGGCGGGCACCAAAAAAGAGAAGGAAATTGTGCAGGAAGAAGACGGAGACGCAGTAGATGGCGACGGACAGCAACTCGGACACGATCATCAGCCAATGCCAGGTGTGAATGGTCAGACCCAAGAGAATGAGCTCGGTGAATATCAACGATGTGAACGTGATGCTGACAACGTGGATGAAGTCGGCATCGAACAGTGCCACTGCACCGTACATAATCACCGCACCTGTGTGTGTGTGTGTGTATCAACATAAACGTGGTTTGTTGTCAACAAAGAACGAAACTTGTATTCAGTAAACTGAAAGCTTAAAGTTCCTGGTTATGTCGACGTGAAACATACATGAGCTGTCAGACTCAAACTTGAAAAGAAAACTGGTGTTTATGAACATCGACACCCACCAGTGTTCCCCTCAAAGAGATGATACATCAGCAAGCCAGCCGCCTCACCTTGATACATACTGATCAACAACCAAACGAAGAATGTCTTCAACGTCAACGATCTGCCCTTGGCCAATTCCTTGTAAAGTTCGGGAAAGTTCAGTGCCACACTCTCCTTGACGTCCTTGTCGAGAACGAGGGAGAATACTGGCAGACACGTGTAGATGGTCGAGTAGCTGAAACATGGAAACCGCGGGTTTACAACAATGTAAAACGTTGTCCAAATTGTGGATATGCCATACGAATAACCTTCTTTCACCGAAAACTAGAGCGCTAAGTGTTTCCACTATTGCTGATAGTGCAGGAGTAATGAAATGAAGCCAAAACACTTGTCTTACCGCTTTGGTGGTTAACAGTGTAAAATCAGTGAGTTTTGCCCGTTTGAGCAGCATTAAGACAGAAAACAACCAGATCAAACAAGCGACATGTCATGAATCACTTACGCGACCATCAATATGCCCTGATAGAGGGAGACGCTGGCGAAATAGAACATGAACGAGAATATGGCCTGCATCACCGAAATGATCAGACCGCGTTGCATGACGAACTGCGCCAGCGAACACGAACGTTTGTAGCAGTAACGACCGTGCACCTGAAGGGCATCAATCAAACACGATTGATGGACATTTGACCGTGTCATTGTCTGGATAGTGGACAATCACAACAACAACGACTAACCAGCATGAGACGACACAGATGACTGAATGCGGTGATGGAGAAGTCGGCGGCCAACGATGCCTGACGACCTTCCTGAACAATGGAGGCAAGTCGGATGATGAAAATGACAAGAACTGTCGCCACGATACTGATCATAATCCGATTTCTATATGTGTTCGCATCAGACGAACCTTATCTGTCAAATGTCGCACTTTCAACGCAAATGTCCGGAAAACAGTCATCACAAATCAGTGACTAACGTTGTCTGCAGCAAAAATAAAAAAAATGCAATCCACTGAGGTACCGCGTGCCTACCTTGGCCTCAATGCCAATGCCGGCATGTGCTGCTTGTATCATGCTCACATCGTTGCCCCCGTCACCGACCGCAGCCACTCTCAGCGGATGGCGGTATTTGCGCAACAGATGCACCAATTGAGCCTTCTGTTCGGGCGAACAACGACAACACACAACCGATGTGCAATGACAGGCCAGTTCGGCAAGCTCGGACTCGTAATGTTGCAGACAGATCTGAAGGGCCTCACACTTGGTTGGGGGGAAAACCAGGAACAGGATTTTTACTGATTTGAAAAACGATTCGAAAATCCGGTGTGTTTCATCACCATTTTGGCATCGATTTTGCCCTTCGGCACTTATCAATAGTTTACGCAAAAGAACATAATCAAACCAGACCTTGAGCGATTGACCGGTGATGACCAGTGCGACGTCTTGTTTCCTGCAAAAATTCAACAATCACGTTTCGGAAAGGAATCCTGCACAACATCTGTTTACTTGGCCCTTTATATAAAATGGATGTAACATGTACTAGCCATCCAGCTGTGTTGTGCGCAAAAAGCACGAGTAGATGAGGAAATCACAATGCTTTTAAATACGACCAAACTACTGTCGAATGCACCCATTCAGCCGTACCGTTTGAGTGCATTCAATTCGGTGTGCGCCTCCAACCGATTCAGCACCTGTCCAAACACATGCACATTCTCCGTGCGTGAGAACAGACCACTGGATTTGGCAATGCACAATGCCGTCTCCTGCTTGTCACCCGTCAACATCCAGACTTTGATGCCCGCGTTCTTGAGCGATTCCAGCGACGAACGAACTTCGTCCTGCATGAACGGCATGATGACAGACTTACGATTGGTATTATCTGAACTCACACCAAAGCAGTTTAGGCTCTGACTTGGGCAAACGTCAACATAGTGTGAGATTTTGAGAACAATATTACTTTCGTTGTTGTTGTGGGCAGATGCGGAGCGTGTGGTCAGTCAACCAACCTGCAGTGCGTCCTCCACGCCGGTTAAACACAAAAGCGTCATGTTCTGCTCCAATCGACTCAAGGCAGTCGCCATGTTGCCGGCTCGATCCTTGACGCTCACTTTGGCCAAGTGGTATTGTTTCTGGAAATAGAACTGCCTCCGTATAATTTGTCAACTTTGTGGCTGAAAAACTCATCTAACCTAAAAAGGTTCCTGCCATTAATGTTGAAAATTCAGCTTAACAGGCAGGTAATCTGTTGCGTGTCTCAGGCGTGTACCAAGAAAGACCCGTAAATGTACATCAATACGTACATCGAATTCGGCATACTGCTGATCAGTGAGCACCCTTTTGGCGACCACCAGTGTCCTCAATCCTTCCCTGGCCATCGTCGAGCATTCTTCGTCCAGCCAATCATTGTACTGCACCAATCGCGTCATCACAACATCTGCACCTTTCATCAGAAACGTGATCACGCCCGTCGTTTCGTCCTGCAACACGGCACGTTTTATATTTTGCATCTTTGCATCTTGCACGGTTACCTTTATTTTGCATCAAATTCATTGCCATGTGACTAATGATGCCATAACAAAAGTCACATGCGTCAGCCACTGACAATCGGTTTGAATAACAAGGAAGAACTTTCACATCCATATCATAAACTTTTATATTTAGGCATCCTAGTTTTAACTGTGCAGTCTGATTAGTTCATCGTCCGACTGCGTTCTTTTGCGTGCCGATCACTCTGTTTGCAACTCAACCACGCCGTCCACATAAATGTCAGCCCCCTGGCCCACCTTGAGCACAATGCCCATTCGCTTGGACTCGGACGTGAATGGGAATATCTGCAGTATTGCGTATCGTCGTTGTTCGCCCATCGGTGTGCGCAGTGTGATTGTGTGCAGATCGCGGTTGACCAGCGTCAGACCCACCGACTCCGACCAGCTCACAAGTGCCACCTGCAATGTGGAGCACTCAGGTGAAGACTGGACAATGGGAAAAGCGTCGCTGCTGCAGGATAGGCAGCAAGCCTGTTCGTGAACTCTCGCCAAAACTAAACTTGTTGATTAGAGTCACGGTGTACTCATTTTTCAGCGCACAGAAAAGGTTGCCATGAAAACAAAAGTGACAACAGCATTTCCAATTCGAGAGACAAAGAGCAATTTAGAGCCGAACCAAAAAACACTCATCATTATAGTACAGTACCTCATCGGGCGATGCAGCTTGATACGATATTTGCTGTCGCTGTTGTATGTCCGATTCCGTGCCATCGTTGTCATACGACCCGTCTGCGTCGTACTCGCCTTCCTCATACAGGGGCGTCACGTTGTGACACAATGCAATCGCCTCGACTGCTTGTGCCAAACGGGCGCTCACCGATGCTGTGCTTGTTGAACGACTGTGTGACGGCGCACCACCTGTACGCAAAGGGAGGGCCGATGATGTTTCAGCAAAATTATCAGGTGAAGGTACGCAAGCGTGATTCCTGTCCGTCATTTAAATTAACCAACCATTACTTGTCCCAAGAGGCTCTCCCTCGTTTGTTAACATGCACAACGGATGTCGGGACGTGAACAGGTAGCCTACTGGATGACAATTAACCAACAAGCACCCACCTTCCCCGGTGCTCTCAAACGCGCTACGCAGATGACTGCGTATTTCATCGAACGAATCAGCGCCAAAGCACACCGTGCCGAGATGGAGTTTCTTGAAAATCTGCAAAATAACATTTTCTTTGACTGCCGCAAAATGTGACCAGGCACAGAAAAGAGCCAAGGCATTGTTTCGTGTCATATGCTTTTAATTACGAACAAGCTGGAGACTTTCAAATATTCAAACGACAACAGAAGAAAAGCTCAGAAAGCCACTTGACACGCACCATTTCATTCTTCGTCAAAGTGCCGGTCTTATCGGACAACAGGAACGAAATCCTGCCCAATTCCTCAGGTATGGTGCTGCTGCGAACGACGGTGCCCGGTAGATGGGGGTCACGACCGATCAACCACGAATACGTCACTTTGGCCATGTCAAGGTTGACACGTAGACTGAAACATTGGGTTTCGCCAGGGATGAAGGAAGAACAGGAGTACAAACAGCAAGGCGTTGAAACAATGGCTCGAACAAAGATCCGGTGCACCGCCCGTCTGTTTGCTTGTGTTAATGCGACGTCACCAACTCAAAAATAACAAGCGTAATTACAAGACCGGGTGCGAGATTTACGGAATGCGGTCACACTGTCCGTCTGTGGAAACAATTAAAAATGATAAACCAAAAACATGCTGCGCAACTCCTGTTACCTGATCGGAATGATGTAGGAGAACAACAGCATGAATCGGAAAAAGAAACGATACCACGGACCATCGAAACCCTATAAAGACGAAAATTAATGGTAAACGTATGTTGCTAAGTAGTTCCGGCAAAATATAAAAAATTGCATACTTTCATGCAGACCATTGCGAACGACAGCGCGACGACGAAACAGAACAACACTTTGGTCAAGTTGTTGATCTCCCAGTCGAGTTGACCGAACTGCAGATAATGTTTCATGTGTTATGCTGACAAGCGTGGTGTCACTGATGGACATGTCAACAGCGGTCTTACACTATCACCTGAGCAACCCGCAAACCCAATTAACGCCCAGTTACCTTGCTGTGTGGCGTGGCAGCATTCATCACTGAGCGTGTCTCCCTGCCCGTGTAGATCACAAAACCAATGGCAGTGCCACTCGCAAGCACTGTGTCTGCAATCATGGAACAGGTGCAATTAGAAAATTAACAGTTCAAAATAACTTGAACCCCAAAAGAACTAATTATACACAGATATTCGAGCAGCATCAAGATTCATACGCTTCAAATTTGTTTCGGCTGGATATTTTACAAGTATGTAAAAAAAACATCAAAATGTTCCGCCGATCACACAAAATTCAGACGACTCAGAGCACCTGTTTTTATAACTGTGTTTCTTATATGCAGGACTGAAAAGAAACAAACACAAGTATCATTCTAATCACATCCCACCTGCCCACATGGTGTTCTCAATGTTGAGTGGTTGCGTGTCAACGCCTTCCGGATTGATGTGTTTGAATGTGCCCAGAAACGCGTGGATGTCACATTGTGGCTTCTCGACGTACAATTCGGCGTTTTGATCGAATAAGTCCTGATTTTGGTTGAATTGTTGCGTTAACGTGAATTGTGCAACGTGTTTCACTTCAATCAGTTGTAACGGGATGCCCGAAACCAACTAAAAAAAATCAGTGCAGTTCAGTTTACTAGTGCCCGCAACATAACTGCCAAGTCCACAACCAACGTACAGCATCTCTGTCCAATCTCTGGGTGGCCGGCACCGCCAATCGCATCTTCCAGTCCGTTTCACCATCCAGCTGATCGGTGCGAAGAAAACACGCACCTGAACAAATTGTTTCGTTCTTCCTGTTTCTGACAATTTTGAAGTATATTTTGCCGAATATGCAAAAAGAATATCACGCTTCCTTCTTTGTATACCTTGCTTGTCGGTCGTTCTCATCAGAATCACATCGGCCGGTATGCGTTGGTCTTTGTGTATCACCAGTAAATCGCCAACTTTGATATTTCTGGAACAAAACGTTTAAATTCAATACCCCACACTACTTAGAAAAATATAACAAAAAATTTTATGCGCACGAGAAAATTATGAACTCACGAGCTGGGTATTTTGACCACAGTGCCTTCTTTCACTAATTTCTCGTATTGTGTGCTGTTTCATCTTGTTCCTTTGATATCGATAG